>CM053509.1:46456696-46507168 GCA_028627145.1 Eidolon dupreanum | reverse complement strand
GTAAGAGGAGGCTGCGGGATAGCTGTTGAGTACAAGGCTTGGGAACTAGACTGCTTGGGGTTCATAATCTTTCTCCAAACTTCCAAGCTGTGGAAATTTGAGCAGTTTCTCCACCTGTAAAATAGAGCTAAAGCAAGGACTTAACTTGTAGAGTCGTTATGAATATTAGAAGAGTAATAAGCATGAAACGCTTAGGACAGCACCTGGCACTGTTAGCGAATATTGTTATAGTAAACTCCCTCTGCTCATAGGAAAACAGGCAGCTGTCTGTGGTGGAGGAATCGAAGGACCCCCAAATCTTATTCCTGTGGAGTAACAGTAGGACCTGGAATTAGTGTTACTGATGCTTTGGGTTAAGACAGCAGTGATTTTATAATGGTTGAATGTGATTCAGGAGAAGTACACGTGAAGTCATTATGCTGCAATACTGTGACTTTGTCAGATCAGATAGCCAAGCACAGAGCAACTGATCACCTTTAGATTAGCACAAGTATGAGCAAACAAAAAAATTTCAGCAAAGTATGCCAAGGTGAGGACCTCTGTGGGCAGCCCAAGGATGCACAAAGCAAGAGGTGAGGAGGGAGCATTCTTTCTATTTTATCAACTCTAGCAGTCTTGTCTATGAGGAAAATCAATGACATGAGTATTCTGACACTTAACCAGAATCTAGATGGGTTTGTGTCCCTGCTGAATACTCATGGTTTTTCTTCCTTGGTTAAGGAAGCATGCATTTCTCTGTCTTTATTAGGGCCTCTGTACAGCACTAGACTGAAGCTCTCTATTGATCTCCAGATAGCACAGCCAAGCTCCCAGCTGCCCCAACACTCGTCCCTGCTCAGAGTCTGGGAGCTGGCTAACATTGCTGCCTAGGTATTCACTGGGTGGACCTATTGCTCACACAGACGCTGTCCAATCCTGTGCAATGTGGAGTGAAAAAAAAAATGGCTCCTGAACAAGAGCTTACAATTGTAGGAGGAGTGGAGAGAGGGGCAGTGGCCATCTTGTCCAAGGGTAAATGAATTTAGGATTTATCTGAATCACTTAGTCCACCTCTTGTCTACATGATCTTCTGTCACCTTGAAAGAAACTGATGCTTATTAATTTCCAATAATGAGAAAGATCTTGACTTTAAATCAGAGAATCTATAGGACCTCTTTTCATTTACTTAGTGTCTTTATTTCAGATAACATATTCTTGTTTATTATAAGATCCATATCCATAACTATATATTTATATATTTAAAATTATAACGTGGTATATTTAGTTGGCTTATTTTATATGCAGCATTTAAGTGGAATTCATTTCATTGACATACCATAAAATCTCCCTAATATTCTTGTTATTGATTTTAGTATTTCAGAAGTATTATTCATAGTGACACCTACTGGGAAGCAAATTTCAGTTATATCAATAGATATTATTATAATATAGAAAACATTAATATTTGATGGTGACATAAGTATGACACAAAGGCAATAAACTCATTAATAAACACATACGTGTCATTAATAAAACATTCTAAGATGGCAACTATGAATTTTCAGCTCTTGTTCTTAAAGTTCACTGTTCATTTACCAAGTGTGTATTGTATGTTGCTCATTGTTCATAAAAGTTATTTTCAATTAATGAGGCTTTATACTAACATAGAGCTTGAAAGAAATTATAATGGTAATAGCATAGAATTCACAAATTATCTTTAAAAAAGAGCTTTATCAAAACATAACAATGCTTCCCTTTCTTTTCTTTCTTCCTTTTTTTTTGGTGTGTGTATGTTGCTTGGCAACCAACATTGATCTGTTCAAAAAAATCACATGACTTAGGAATTGCTAGTGGCAATATTACTCTGTCATTTTTCTTTCTCATATCAAGCTAAAGAAGGTACTACTAACTGAAACACCTACTAATTGTTTTTTCTTTTTTTGAAGTTTAATTTCCATGTATTTACCATGTCTTGAGAATGGTTCTGCTAAAGACAGTGGCCAAGAATGGATGGCTGCTATTGACAAAGCATCCAATATTTTAGGGCCACCCTTCCATTGCTTTCAGTCTCAGAATCAACAAAACATAGGACATGAACAATGGGAATTTCACTGAACAATAAAAATTATTATTATTTTTATTTATTTTTTTATTGAAGTAACATTGGTTTATAACATTATATATGTTTCAGGTAACATTATAAATTAACATCTGTATATATCACAATGTGATCATCACCAGAAGTCTAGCTTCCATCTGAGACCATACAATTGACTCCCTTTATCCATTTCATCCTCCTTCTGCTCTCTTTCCCTCTGGTAACCGCTAATCTGCTGTCTGCCTCTATAAGTTTTTTTTTTGTTTGTTCATTTTGTTTTTGTTTTTGTTTTTATATTCCACATATTAGTGAAATCATACAATATTTGTATATTTCCATCTGACTTACTTCACTTAGCATAATACCCTCAAGGTCTATCCATGTTGTTGCACATCAATTATTTTTAGAAAGTGTTTTTTTCTTAAAGAATCAGCCTGGAAGAATTGTGTTTTGCCTGCAAGTAGGGGTCAAGTCGCAACACTGACACACCAAATCAATGGTCAAAACTGTGACACGAGTAATAGATTTTTTTCCTTTCCAAACTCTCTGTCTTTTATCTACAGTTACTTGTGTATTTTGAAAGGCTTTGAAACATATTCCTCATCTGAAATATATCCAGTTTCACATTCTCTCTGTATTACATTCCCATGTTTGTAAGAATTGATGCTGTTTGTTCATATTGCTTTTGTGGTTTTCCCCACCCCATCTCTAAAGAATCTAACTAGGCAGAAGCTTCAGTGACTCTTTATTGGCTAATACCTGACTCTTTCTCCTGCATTACAGCTCCAAGTGACCATTTTCAAGGCAAAAGGTCATTCTCATCCCTATCCCTTTGGAACCAATGTGCATCAACCTTCTAACCTCTGCCTCAGAAAGATGATGGCTGTTTGGGCTGCAATCCCTTCATTACAGATGGTCTATATTTTATATTTAGTGTGAGAGGTCAAATTTAGGAAAGCAATTTCTCTTAAAGCTAAGAGTTCCAATAATCCAACGTCTTCTATTGGCTTATGGGTGAGTAGGCAATAATGGGTTTATGGGAAGCGCCTGCTGGTCTGTCTTTTCCAGGGAGGGGATTATTCCTGTCAATCTAAATTTTTAGAATTGGTGAGCTCCCATTGTTTATTATTCAGTAAGCTTTTATTAGATTGTCTCCAAGCACAATGCAGCAAGTGGGGCATCCTTCTGAGCAGGCTAGCAAGCTGGATCAATATATCTAGGCATTTAAAATCTTGGATAAAATAATGCTATGTTTTCGTCTCAGCTCCAAAAGAGAGTCCTGTGAGTAGCTGTTGCAGAGAGTACATACAGAAATATGAATGCCAACATTAACTCTGACAATAATTGTTTAATGATGATAGGATCCATGGTAAGATAGTGAATTCTTTAGATGAATGTAAATTTAAGATAATATTTTACTCTTTTGTGACAATTTAACCTAAATCTATAAACACACACACACACACACACACACACACACACACACACACACACATAGTGTGACTGGGGTTTATAAATACATTTATTGTGCTAACTTTAAATAAAATACCAAGGAAAGATGGCATTAATTTTAAAATGAATAGTGTAAATAAATTTTTATGTATTACCACATATCTGTATAAAGTGAGACAGAGAGCCTAGATCAACTTATTTCAACTTATTTGTGTGTAGCAGATGACTCAAATCAAGCACAGTGACTTGGGACTTAAGAGAAACCACGTGACCTCAGGGCCTTTGGTTGTGTAAGCCCCAGAAGGCCAAACTACCCTCAGAAAATGTGAACAGGGGAGATGGGTCACAACCTCCATGTCTAGGTCGAGCATTGTCATCCTTAATGAACTCTAGAAGTAAAGCACAGAAAAAACCCTAGGCTTTTGTATTAGACATCAGGCTTGAAAATTCCTTATCCTCATTTTCCAATTACCTGATTAGAAATTAGGTTGGAGGTAGAACAGATTCTAGGAAGGAAGTTCTCCCGAGACTTAAGTGATGTTGAGATAACTGTTGTCTCCTCACCTGCCTGCCTATTTTCTCCACTGGACATGAAGACATGTGGGGACACACACGTATCACAGACAAAACCGAATCAGATCATCTGGTTGTTGAGCCTTAAAGATGTTTTAATAATAATAATAATAATAATAATAATGATAATTGTAGCTGCTAATATTATTACTTTGATCATTGTTGAATATTTCCTATGTTTTATATCTTCCCATAATATTTTCTCAGGTTTCTTTGAAACAAAACATTGTTATTACCTAGTTGCTTTACAATCAAGAAACTGAGGGGCGTGAAGGAAGGAAATGTTTATTGAGTATCTCTTACGTGTCAGACAATATGGTTTAAAATTTCAAATATATTATTTAATTTTATTCTTAAAACTCTTTTAGCTGCATAGTAACTGTAATTACAGAGGCAAGTAATCTGAGACTAAGAAAGTTTAAATAATTTGCTCACGGTTACAGAGCTAGTACGTGGTAGAGTTGGGTTAAAAGTAACTAGGTTCGCTTTGTTCCTAAGTGTATGCTGTTTTCAGAGGTATTTGTCTCACCACTGCCTTACATGCGCTCAGCCCTCAATGTATTTGACCTTGAAGGTACTGGGCAGATGAAGATGTGAGTATCCATGAGTTGAACTCCCTTGTTATTACTCTCTGTCTCATAGTTGGCCATAAAGTCTGGAAGTCTCCAAAAAAGATTTAGTGGAGCCAAGATGCTGGGATCAGGAAAAAGAACCAAGCAGAGCTCAAGGAAGTGGTTTAATACCAAAGGCATGTAAACTAACTCACTCTTTAGTGCTGTTAACTATAGACCTAAAGCTCTTATTCAAAAGTTAAATTCACTTTGTTTTTGTAGAACATTTCAAAAGTTTGTATGTTAATGGGGGTCAGACGGTTGCAAAAATCCACCTAGGAGACGTAAATGAAACTGCCTTGAGGACATAAAAGGGGCAGATCTAACATCACCGTGGATATTTGATTCCCACTTGTACTTTAAACAGCCTGAGAAATCACTACCAGGACTCATGTGGGTCTCTTTGTGCCTCACTTCCTCACATACAAAATAGGATGATGACATGGCTTTTCCATGGTCATGTTGATTAGAGAATAATCTGCAAACAAAGCAGTGGGGAAATGCCCAGGTATACGAATAGAAATATTATCCTCTTTGTTCAAATGCTCTTTAAAATCTTCAGGAAAAAAATTAAACAGGATGCTGGTGAAAGCTGGATGCTGGTAAAATGCTGAAGCCATAACACTTGGGCAACTATTGAACATGAACCTGTACTAGGTACTAATATTTACCTCTCAGGATGGAGAGGGAGAGAAGCCTAACCTAAGAAGAGTGCAGCAGAGAATATGACCTTAGAAACCTAGTACTTTGTCTCTGCGATTTTTCTCCTCTCTGCTGTCCAAAAGAGAGAATGCAGGAGACACAAAGTTAGAACTGGTGACTAAATTTCAGACTGCCTTTCTTTGAAAGAGCAGGAAAGAAGCCTCTCTCTGATTCCAAAGTGCTCAAAGGCATCTGTGGGAATAGCAGGAGACAGTGACTCAGAGGGAAGTGGACAATTTGCATCTTCCCCTCTCATTAGATCTAAGAAGGAATCAGAATCCAGCTTCTTAGAGAGCTTTGGTTGGAAAAGTGTTTACTTGAACACAGAGGCAGCCAAGGTGTGGCAGCATCAAAGAGTAGCATATCTATCCAGAGACTTATAACAATGAGCACGTGGCCCCCCAGTGGCTATGGCATGGACCCCGAGGCCTGAAGACCTGGCCTGGAATTTGGCTCTGCCACTTACTTGGGTGAATTATTTCAGTTCTCTAAGTCTTAGTTGCCTTAGTAATGATTCCCACCTTGTAAGTTTTGAGGATTAAATGAAGAACCGCATTTAGCACAGTCCTGGAATATTTTAAAAATTCCTTATAGAATAGCTGTAATTATTATTATTCACTCTAAGAAAAGATTTAAGGAGAAGATTAGGGAAAACATGATGAACAAAAGTTGATGGTGGCTGAGGATTTTGTAGGGCCTAGGAGTTCATTTCTTTTTAAAGTGGTGAAGAGTTTGTTTTGCAAATGTTTTGCAAGTGAGAGATTCATTACATTTTATGATATTATTTGTAGAAAAAGCATTGAAATGACACTAGCTTCATTCACCCTTGCTTTCACCATCACAGGTAACTGGTTAATAGGAAAGGAAACCAAGCAGTCATATTATAATGTAGCATTTCCCAAAATGTGTGTTAAGAACGCAAGTCCCTAAGAGAAATCCTGTGGGGGTCACAGTGCATGCTATCATGTGAAAGGCTCTGCAAAGTCCTCGGGCAAATCGATTTAATTTTTAAAGTCAATATTTTCCAAACTTATTTGACCACAGGATCTGCATTCCCCATATTACCTGTTAACATCCCCCAAACATTTTGGGAAACGATCTAGGACACTTTCTTCCTCGGGGGAGTGTGGGGGGATGGGAGAGGGTAATCTGGTAGCATTGTAGGTGTGGAACCTAGGAGGAAACACTGAATTTTATAGGTCTGAACTTAAACACCCCAACCTTAAATTGCTCTGAAAATCTTTGCTAATAACCCTCAAAAAATGCTATACCAGTGTGTGTGTGTGTGTTTGTGTTTGTGTGTGTGTGTGTGTGTGTGTGTGTGTGTGTTGACCAGAAATGAGTTTGGTCTTCAGGGCATCATTTAGTGAGTACCTACACATTTATTAAGTGTTCACACTTGATGAACATTTCTCAGTGCATAGAGTCGAAATTTGACAGTGCCATAGAACTGCTTACTAAATATAAGTGACTCATTTTGAGTTAATTATGATTCTTCAAGGAAGAAGTTAAAGGGCAGTGAGGAGTGGGCTAGTGTGAGAGGAAAAGGGGAACAGCTCCACCCAGCAGCCTGCTATATATCTCCTCTGCCTGGACATAGGAAGTGCTTATGAAGAACAAGGGATCTGAGTATGTTATCATTGAAAAAGGTAGAAAAAAGCCTTATTTTTCCTTTAGGCGTCCAGAATTTGAAGCTATAGCAAGCTAATTCTAACTCAATGTGCTTTGTCAATTCTAATTCATGCACAAGTTATCTTGTAAATCAGATTTTTCCTCTCCACAATGCAGTTTTTAAAAAGTGGTTCATTCTTAAGCAAGACTACAAAGTGTCCTTCAGCTGTATTTTTTTTTCTCTTTTTTCCCCTGTAGGACAGACCTTTATTGCTGAACACAAATGCCTGCCAGGCAAGCTGACCTGGTAGCCTCTTCCCCAGGCAGGAGTCATGGGGGAGCGCTGAGAAGTACATCGAAGGCCACTGCCACATCCATAGTGGGGATGGGCCTGGAGGTGAGCCCTGACCTACATCAGCTATATTTTTCCTAAAGTGTCAGGATCTCTCCATCCTAACCCTGGTAGTAGATGCGACAAATTTCACTACTTATCCAGTCAACAAATATTTCACGACTTGCAATGTACTGGGATGTAAAGATGAAAACATCTATTCCTTGCCCTCAGCTCCTTATCTGGTAGGTGATATGAAACATAAATAAGTAATTAGTAGACAAAGGAGTTTTTCATAGGTGAAATGAAAATAAAGTATCCTGGAATAATTTCTAGTTGGCTTAATAAGGCATTGTGGAGGTGGCATTTAAGCTTATCCTCACAGAATGAGTAGGAATTTAACAGGCAGAGAAAAAGGGGTGGTCATTTCAGACAGAATGCTTTGAAATCGCCTCTTAAAAACAATCACCTGAAGCCTGGCAAATAAACTTATTTCTCATGCTCCACGGTTTCCTCATGCCAAGATCTACAGAGATGAAATACTTTTTGAGATCCTGACCCGGCAGCTCTCTCCCTCACTAGGAAGTGTGTAGTAGAACTGCAGTTAACTAGTCTTTGTGGTTCCAGAGAGAAATTGATATTTGCTGATTGCACTGTGCTGAAGTAAAATTACAAGAGTGCATTAGAATCCTTTGTAAAGAAAGTTGAAGGCATTACAAAAATGCACGGGCATCTTGGGCATTAATATTTGATTCAATATCTTTTAGTTCATATGGCATATTTTGATGGAAGAGGCGTGTGTAGTTATAAATACAAATTGGAGAACCACCAGGGCCAGCGCTAGTCTCAGTAAGACTCCTCCTGGTTGATGGATCCACTCGACCTCTCCCCATGCACAGACTTTTTGAGGTCATTGCTTGGAGTAAAATGAATCAAGGGAAGTTTTTTTCTGTTTGTTCCATTGTCTGTGAAAGGAGGAACTAGAAGCTTTTTGCAACTGACAACCATGCATACCCAGTAAGGATTGCTAGAGCACTTACTATTCCAAAACACTGTGCTGAGACATGAGTGTTAAAAACATAAAAGCATCTTCTATTAGTCTAGTGGAGGGACAGACACATAAATAGCCAGTGAACATGAAAATGGCCAAAAGTGCTTGGGGAGGAGAGGAGCGAAGAATGAGATCCCGCCAGTGCTCATTGTATGTGTGTGGCAAACTCTATTGCATTTCATTGAAAATGTTCTGTTTCCATTTAAAAAGCATCCTCTTTCTGGGACTTTCTGGATCATCACAGACACACATGGGCATTACGGACATTTTCTTTTTCTCTGTATCTCTTGTCTAGTTCAACCCTGCTAGAGTAGCTTCCTTTGCTGGTGTAGAAGAGGCTTTCCTCACAGCCTTTCTATCACAGGGTTCAATTGCAGTACACAAAGCTCACTCAAGTTTCATTAAGCAGAAAAGGATTTATTACAGGGTATCAAGCAGCTTACGGGTTTTTGGGAACAGTCAGAGAACCAGGCTTGGATGCCACACAGCAGAAGTGAGCAGCCAGGAGGAATGCTCAATCACACCACAGGACTGTTCCAGCAGAAAGTCCACTGCTGCTGCCACCTGTCACTCGACACTGATGAAACTACCACCTGAGCAGCAGAACCTCTGCTATGGCTGCTGCACATGAACACAACATCTCCACGACTGTGTTTTCCAGATGGAGTCTGTGGTCTCATAAAATTTACCTTGCTTTTCCAAGTCTCACAGTATAAGTCTGGTTGGCTGAAATGGTCACATGCAAGGGATGCTTGAAATGGAAGTTTTTTGGATTCTCCTTGGAAAAAGCATAATCCATAATGCAAAAAAAATTACCAAAGTAGGGAGATAGGTTAACAAAACTGGCAGCCATGAGCGAGAGAGGTCTATTGCATCATTCCTCAGACTTCTTGTCCTTAGAAAGTTTAATCACAGGTTTTAAAATTTAATGATGCTCATAGGTTGCCTTGGTACAGAATAACATTTCAGCATCTGACCAGAGACAGCAGAGCAGCCTGGAGTTTCTTGGAATGTGTCAAAAGAAGCAAAGATGATCAGGAGCTGAGATCCCCATTTGCTTTACTTCTGTCACTTGCGCCCCTGAATTCAGAGGCCCTATGCTAAGCATTAAATTCCTGAGTGACTTATAATTGTATTCACTTCCTCTCTGCAGACATGGGATGGGGTAGCCTCTATTGCGTTCAGAGAGTGTATTTCCTTTCTCTGAATGAACCAAGTAGGACTAACTAGAGATCACAGTTAAACATTTTGGGGATTGTATTTCTGTATAGTTGTTTTAACCAGAATTTGGTGTCAAGAAACACACACCCTATCTAACTGGCCCAAACTTAAAGAAGTTTGATTATAATAATACTGAGAGACTTCGTTAATGTCCAGATCTCCAGTAGGGCAAGACAAGGACAGCAGAAGTCAGTGGATTTACCACCAATAATATAAATCTGTTGCATGTTTGTTTGTTTCTATTCTGCCACTACTTGTTTCCAGGACAAGAATCTAATTGGCCTTTTTGTTCCAAGTCACAGGTTGCTAACCAGCCTTGAGAAGGTGTTCACTTCCAAAGGTGTTCACTTGGTCCAGTCAATTGTGTTGTGAGTTGGGAAAGGGGCTGCACCATCTACTGCCCATTTAGTAAAGGCTGTAGGTGGCATCAGATTCCCTGAGAAGGGACACAGTCAGGGCAGTCCATTAAAGTCTGTTTGATAGGATCAAAACTCTCCAAAATTCTCGAGTTGGCCCTTGCACATGTCTGGCAGGCTGATAGGGAAGGGCAGCTCAAAATCTTTTTGCATGAAGACCTGATGGGCCACCAGAGAGGGATCTTATCCTAAGGTAATAGAGAACCAAACATGTGGCACTTAACTAAGTCGTGGCTGTTGGAGGTGGGGGCAAACGGTGTGGTGATTGGTACTCAGTCTTTAAGCCTGGATTACTGTTAGGTTGGGGCCCTGTTGGAGAATAAGACAGAGGTGAAATTTAAAAGGGCTGGCTGAAACTCAAGCAGCCATGTTTTGAAGTCTCTCCAAGAGAACATGATACATAGAGGAGATGCAGATATCTTCCCCCCTTAGCCTCAGAATACAGTGGCTCTGTGGTTCTCATAGGCATCAGCTTTTGCCAGCAGAAGAGCCCAGTTAGGGTAACAGGTTGACTGATTATACCTATTTATTCTTAGGAGAACCTCTGGGATACTGGTCCAACTTAGGAGATATTTACCAGGAGGCTGGGTCTTCATGATGCATGGGGAGCTAGGGCCAGTGACTTATGGACATTAACATCAGTGTGATCCTCCTTGTACCATAGGATAACAGGTTAGTGATAAATGGAGAGATATCTAGTGGCAATTTAGTTAAATTAGGTTAGTTATTTATGAATGATCTAAATCACTTGCTTATTTCAAATGAGGTTATTTAATAATTTCTACCTGTTTGCCATCAGATTATATGCCTGAATTGAGTGAATTTAAGTATTCTTAAATATTTTAGGAGGAGCTCAGTATTATTAAAGCATAGAAATGACATGCTCATAAAAACTATATACATACTGCTAATTAATGAACTTGCCAAAGCTATGGATAGACAGTTGGATTCCTATATTGGTATTCAGCTGTACTTATCTAAACTGCTGAAGGGATTCACTAACAGCTGTCTACAGTCATTGTCCAGCACTTCCTAATACTTGCCTCTCATCACAGCCTCCCTTCCTAACTTTAGTTAAGAACAAGGTACTAAGTGCCAAATTTTAACCATATTGAAATTATGATTGGAAAACAAACAAAGGTAAGCAAACCTACAAATGACCAATAGTTGATTCAGATGAGCAAAGCCCTCTGTACTTTCAGCCTTCTCCCAGCAATTGCCAGTCAGCTCCTCGGAGTGAATATTTTTAGTGGGATTGGTTGATTTCTGATTCATGAACCTAAGAGAATCTGATTCATAGTTTCCCTCTTAAAATCATATATATATATATATATATATATATATATATATATATATATTCATCTCAAGCCTTTTTTGTGTGTTTGGAGGAAAGGCTATGGATTTTGCCATAAAATTCTCATCTTTCAAATTAGGATTAGACCTAGAGGAAAGTAGACAAATGCATTTTTTATTTTCACTTCTCATAGTATGCTTTCTTAATCTCTCTGTGTTTTTTTTTAAGCCTCTCTCATCTCCCATTTTTCCTCACTTGTTCTCTTCCTGTCCCCTCTATTTCTCCCTCTTCTTTTCTTTCCTTCTTTCTTTTTTCTTTCCTAGCAATTCTTCTGGAGAGCAAAGGTGATGTAGAGGGAGGATAGTGTTTTCAATCAGTGGTTTTCCACCAGAGGCAAATTTGCCTCTCAGGGGACATTTGACTGTGTTTGGAGATCTCTTTGGTTATCATAATTTGTGGGGTCATGGGGTGTGGTGCTTCAGGCATACCCAGCTGAGGACACTGGGTAGGGGCTAGAGATACTGTCAAAATTCTATAATGCACAAGATAGGCCTCCACAACATAAATTGTCCAGTGCCAAATATTGATAGTGCTGAGACTAGAAAACCCTACTTTATATGGAGATGACAATGTATACATGAAGAACACGAAGGTTAGATAAGTGGAGAGGGGACCTTGTAGGGTACTGCTTCTTCCTGTCTACCTGTAATTGCTGGCCGGCCCTTTAATTTAACTCTTTAATTTAACTACCAAAGCTAGTATAGGTTTATGTACAAGACCCACCTCTGCAGGCTGCAGAGATTATAGTTTTAAACAAGTAGGCTGAAAACCCACTAAAGCTGTGTATGTAGGAAATGTAAAAAACAAACCTTACTCTTGATTTATTTTTTCAAAATGTGTATCTGGGAAAGGATATGCTAGGAAAAATAGATGTGAATAAATATAATCATGGTGGAAATTTTCATCTAAGCATTTTATAGTGTGGGGGAGATTATATATTCTTTGGGTTACTATGACAACTGTGACAGCTTTAAAGGATTAAAGATCAAATTAATAAAGAAAACAAGGAAGTCTATATATATCTGCTCTTATTGTAATTGAGATGGTTAACCATAAAGCAATGAAATAAAACCCATAGAAAACATTTGGGTCACAAGTGACAAAAATAGTTAAAACTTACATTGGTGTAGGCAGGGAAATTAAAATGATAAATACTTGTAGTACCAGTTCTAATAACTCTACTTAATTGTGGCCCAAATACCTAGATGCCATTGCATATAGGAAGTGAATATTAGTTGGCCAGTTTATCTGAGTGACTTGACCATAAACAGACAGTGGAAGAAGGGAAATTGGCACCTAAAATTTATTTCCTTCCCAGATTACAAAACAGAAGAACTACTAGCCAGGTTGTAACCTAACTAAATTGGTCAGTAAAACCAATCACGGTTTTATAGAGCCTACGCTAAAGCCAGGGAAGATAAACTACAACTCAGCAGAAAATTTACCAACATGCCAGAGTTAAATAAGAAAAAAAAATTGCATGACACTTACTGGTAACAGCTAACCTTAATAAAATTGGACATAGCAGTTAAGATACTTAGACCACTGGGTCAGATATTACCAGGGACCCTTTGGCAGTTTCTGTACAGGGCCAGAGTGGGGAGCATCTGCAGCACTAGCCCCATACCCCTCTGGTCCTTCTTTTTTCTGGGCCATAACAGTGTTATCCAGAAATGGGAAAATTTGAGTCTAGTTAATGCAATCCAAGGTTTTGGACATCATAGATGTGCTATCTATTACTAATTTTCCTCAATCTTTTGCTTCCATATTTCTCTAGGGCATCCTCTCCCTTGGCTCTTTTTTGTACCCCAGATTTTTCTCTCATCATTTTCACTGTGTCTCTGGTACTTTAGTCTCTTCTCACAACACTCATACCTTCTGGCCCTAACCATGACTTCTTTCTCATCTGGAGACATCACTTTTCTGGTGTCCCTTGAGATGAGTCTGAATTTCTCTCTGTCCATGGCCTCGCTCACTCCCCATAGCCTCTCTGGTACCATTTCTCTTCATTCCTCAAATATTTTCCCTGTTTTGAAGCCCACACT
This sequence comes from Eidolon dupreanum, assembly GCA_028627145.1. Taxonomy (NCBI): domain Eukaryota; kingdom Metazoa; phylum Chordata; class Mammalia; order Chiroptera; family Pteropodidae; genus Eidolon; species Eidolon dupreanum. The sequence continues at coordinate 46,493,724 of CM053509.1, read as the reverse complement.
GAGTTTGCTCTATTCCTTTCTATGCCCTGTTTCCATAAACCCCTCCCCCTCTGATCCTCCTATTTTTAAGACTCCCGTACTCTTTTTTTTTTTTTTTTTAAAAACATCAATGTCATAAAGTGGTGTATTGACCTGAATATGCTAAGTCTTTGCCTCACACACATCTTTGTCTTGCACATGTCATTCCCTCTTCAAGGGATGCCTTTCTTTTCATTCCTCTGCCTTCTCTGTTTGGAAACAATCTTGATTATCATTCATATTCCAGCTTAGACATTACCTCCTTTGAGCTGCTGTGGCATACTTAATTTCTCTGCATTGACCTCTTATTACTAAGACTGCCTTAGCTGAAGACTTTCTTCTACAAGATGGGCTTCCAAAATAATATTTCAGTCACAAAGTCTCCTATCTTAAATTAGAAGCAGAAAAAACTTAGACCTTCACTGCTAATGAAACTTTGTTATGCATACCTTTCTATCTGCATATAGTGGCAGTGTTGACATAGTATACTAGTTATTTCTCTCTCTACCTTCTCTATCTTCTTTATCTTTTCTCTCCATTTTAATACATTTTTAATTAGCATCGACTCTAGCTAATCAGCATTGACTTCTAGCATTAAAATTGGCCTACTAGAAGTACTTCTAATGTTTGTTTCAAAACTCAAACTAAATTCTTAATTTTTTTCAACCTGAGTTGTAAAAAGGTTTTGTTCCCTTCCTTAACAGAATTATTTTAAAAAGATATGTTTTTTCTTATAGCAAGGTACATGCTTGTGTTTTATAGGAGAAGCATAGTGTGTGGGTTTAGATTCAAATATAAACGTGTAATTAGATTAGGCAAAAAAAAAAAAAAGAAAAAAGAAATATTGTCATATCATTATTTTGAAGGCCAAGAATTAACTCTCATATATGAATTACTCTTCAACATGACTGAATGACATTTCATCAGGCACCTTATATTAGGATTTAGTTTATAATTTTTCCAGGGAAAGTATTAAGTAAGAAAATGGACTATGATAACACTGAAGTCCTAACTATAGTTAGGCTGGAAAGATCTCTCCACCTGCGCTCTGGGCTGGCTCCTGTCTCTTCCTTTCCTTATGTGTTAGTGGCTCTGGTGTCACTGATACTTCTGGGCCCCATTGCCATGCAGATTGATGGCAAAAACAGTTCTGGCCAATATGGCTTTTAGATGTCTCCTGTCTAGACATAGTCAGGATTACTGGAAACCTGTCTCTTTTCTTTATTTCATAGATACTTTACCCTTTTGCACTTAAACCTCAGTCTCCAAGGGGACAGACATATCTTTTCAGCTTTGATATTTCATAGGGATGTTGGGTTTCGTTTTATATTATTATGGTTAGCTACATTTGGCTTTACTCTATCCTTCCATATCCTCCTGGTAAGTGGAATAGGTTTACCCAGGTAGCTCTGAAGGACATCCGAGTTTTTTTTTTTGTTTGTTTGTTTTTTATTATCATGTGTGATAGGTATAACACTTTTGGAATGAATTCTTTTTATTCTTTTTTGTCAAATTTCTTCCTCCCTATATCCCAACCATTAAGTTTAGGGAAGGGGGCATGTAATTTAAATGCTACCTCTGAAAGAGGAGAGTAAGACCTAGGGGAATTCTGTGCCAACAGGAAGAGTGAGGAGAAAGTCCACTGCTCCTGGTCCCAGAGGGATCGTGGGGAGATTGAGTGGGTCAGAGGTAGAGTGGAGGAGCCAGCATGTTCCTGAGGGGATATAACAGTGAAGGACACCCACAGTGGGTGGTGACAGGGTGCTACATGAAACTTAAGCTACCATCTCCTCTCTGCAGTTAGGTCTTCCTATACACCCAAGTGCCATTTTGAAGAATAGTAGGAGAAAATCTGAAATACTGAATTTTTAAACCAAATGAGATTACTGCATTACCTAAAGTAACTGTTTAAACTATAATTATCCTTCTGATTTCACTGGATTGGACCTATGGTCCTGAGAGAAAGATATGTTCAAATACGAAAACAAAGAAATTACATTTTTATTTGCACAGATGAGTATATTTTAACTACATCTGAGACCCTGTTATACACAGATGAAGAAGCATGCCTTTCTCTCCCAAAAGCATTGAGTCAATAGTCATGAATGAAATTTAGGGGTATGGGCAAGGAAGGCCTTGTTCCCAAAACAAATTGGTTAACACACTCTGAAAATGAAAAATAGCTCTATGCACATCAGGAGAGGGGAAAGTACTTGGTGGTGTTAAGGCCCCTGAGGGAGTTCTGTTTGGGATTGACCCTTGTGAGGAAAAGGTATGAGAATTTCTTTAGCCGTTTTCCCTGTCAAATTGTCTGAGCATTGTGGTTGACTCACCCACCTCCATTCTATACCAGCTGATTATTAGAGCCAATTACAGTATTTTTAGTCTCATTGCTAGTAATCAGTTGAGGAACAGATAAGCTTACACTTATTTGAGCCAACAAAAGGCAAGGAAAATCTTTCCTGGGCCTTCTCAAAAGAAATTCTGCCCTTAAGAGAGAAGAGTGACAGGTTAGCCTAATGATCTGGATTGCAAAGTGGAGAGATGATGAAACAGAGTTTCAGATGGCAGGGTTGAACCACTGGATCAATTGACCCTGAAGCCTGCCTCACCTCTCGACTGCCTCTAGGATGAGCTAATGTATTTCTTTGTAGTTTAAGTCACTTGAAGATGAGATTCAGTTATTTGCAGTGCCAAGCACTTGATTGAGACATAGGCCGTTAGTATTTTTCTCCATGGCAGAGAATGGAATTATCTAGAGAGGCAAACTAGTTTTATCACTGTTTTGATGCCAAGTATAAATTCCACAGGACATTTTCTAAAAATCTATTTGTAATGCTTCCAAGGAGATGGGAAATTTATTAGCTTGGTAGTCTGGATGCCTGATTCCATTCCTGATTCTTCTAGTGACCAGGTGGGTACACATTAGTTTCTTCGGGTTTCTGTTTCCTCAGTTGTGAGATAAAGGTGTTAGACATGAACCTCATTGGTTCTTAGAGCTTAGTGTACATTTTAAAAAATATAGGGGAAGAGTACTTAAAATGCAGATTCTTGGGGGCCCCTTTAAAGATTCTAATTAATTTTTAGCATGTCTACTATTAGAAGTAATTCTAGTGCAAAGTGATTCAAGAACCACATTGAGGAATATGAACAAGAGATACAGTGAGATTCTTTCAAGTTGGCTCGGAGTCCAATTTGTCTTACCCATCAACAATTCTTACCTGTATCATTCCTGTACTTTATTCCTTTCAGTTATGAAGAAATCATGGATTCTAACAATGAAGCTTTATTGGGATGAATGACCATATGTAGGAGGTTATATGATCACCAAGCAGGAAGGAACCACAAGAGGTCAATGCATTTCACCTCCCTGCTTCTGGTCTAGACTCCATCAAAAATGCTCAGATAAATGAGTTCTGCTTGTGTTTACAGGGATCTCAAGAAAGTGAAGCCATATCCACCCTGGGTTGTTGCTTCATGTCAACTCTTTCTAAGCAGACAGGTCAGGAAGTCATATAGTCTGACTAATCACATAGTCTCATTTGAGGATTTTTCTATTGGCATGGAAGTTCTTCTTTAGAGTTAGTTTAATTTCCTCTTGCTGCGATTTAAGCTGACTTTCACATTCTTTTCTGTGAAGTGGGAATAAACTCTGGTTACCATTTTCTCTATTATAATCCTTGGTTCTTTTGAAGAGTTATTAACTTTCCCTTCAGAATTCTCTTTATAAGTTTAAAAAGTTCTGCTTCTCTTAACCTTGCCTCATATGTTCCATTTTTCAAACATTAATAATTTTCATTATGTGTCCCTGGACTTTCTCCAAATTTTCCACATCGTTAAATGGTGGTGATGTAAATAGTACTAAAATAACAGCTCTGGCCATTGTAGGGTGCAGTTTCATGCATTTCTTTTGTTTAGAGAGTGCATTGTAGTAGGATGGAGCATGGACTCATCAGGCTGCCTGTGTTCGAATCCCAGGTCTGACAGTTTGGCAGGTTATTTAACCCCCAACCTCAGTTTCTTTGTCTGTGAAATGGGTATAACAGTTCCTTGCCAATCTCATAGATGATTCAGAGCATTAAACGAGTCTATATACATAAAGAACTCACAATGACACATGGCTTGTGACTATTATCACAGAGGGGATGAGTCTGGAAAAAGGGAGGATACAAAAATAATATTAGGTTTTCAAAATAAAGCTAGCTTTATTCATTTGGATGCCAAATTTTATGTAAATAGTTTAAGGATCACTAGCTATGGAACAAGAATGTTTACTGTTTAAAGTGAAAAACTTTAATGTTGCATATGCTGCTGGCTCTCAGGAACAGGTTGCAAGATACTTGGGTTTGGGGCTCTTCTCTCTTATGAGCTATGTGATTTCCTTAAATGTTTTGGAACTCAGTGGATACATCCATAAAATAGAAATAACAACAACTCATCTTTCTGAACTACATGAAGTTTTCAGTTTCTTTGAGGGGTCTAATACGTGTTTCTAATACTAAGGTTTGGTTAATGGGTGGTGGAAGTGGGGAAATAAAACTAGAAATAAAATGACAAGCAACCCTCTACTGAAAAAGTGAGAGAGAAAAGATAGAAATGAATGAGCCTTCTCGCTAAATACCCAAATCCAGTAGCAGAACCTGAATTCAGGTTGGTTTTAAAAGCATATTTTTCCATCTTATTTGGAGATAATATGGCACGAGGGTTTATCATGCAGGCACTGGCCTTTACCTGAATTTAGATTTTGACTATGGGACACTAGTCAGGTTATTTATTCTCCTGGGTCTCACATTGGACTTATCTGTAAAATGAGGTATTGATGCCTACCCCACAGGTTGCTTTAAGAATAAAAACAAGAAAACACATGCAAAACACTTATAGCAGGGTGATGGCACATTATAAGTGCTCAACAAACGGTACCTGGTATGAAAGTTCTCTATTTTGAAGGTACCAGAATTCAAAATAATGAACAGTTCCCAGTCTTTCTGAACACATGTGTGTCCGAACGCTGTGCCTGTAGTTTACCTGTGAGAGCCTCAGCTTTGGGGGAGTGAAGGTTCAGGTGATGAAGTAGGAACAGGAAGTGGAATGTCAATGTCTCCTTTCCAAATCTGAACATATTTGTTCAAGTGTAGTGTTGGTGGGGGATGAAGGGCAGGCCCGGAGGAGAACTGAGGTGGGGGAGGCAGAATGGGAAGCCACATATGATAATGCAAACCACATTTCCTGGCTCAACCACTTAGTTCTTTCCCTTGGGAAATTTTTACTGGTATTTTGCCTTACTGTGAGTCTTTGCACTTCCTGTTATGAACTGGTTAAGAAGATAATTATAACATGGTTATGGGAAATGGTAATGAAATATACCTCACTGTACAGCAAGGGAACAAGACTTCTGGGAGAGACAGGGGGAGCAACCCCCCTTTTTAAAAGTAACATTCATTACTTTTAAAATTATAAAGCAGTATCTTATACACACAGAGTATATTTAAACATTTTATATAATATTTAAATAAAATCTGAACCAAAATGTACATATATAAAAATATATATACATGCTTATACGTATAAAAATTTACACCCTGCTTTTAGTAGTATTGTATGGTAAACATTTCTTCATATAATTACATATTTTTTAAAAACGTATAATATATTTTTTTTGTAATATGATTTATGTAGCCAGGTTGGCATTTAGGTTATTTTCAAAATTTTAATGTTGTAAATGAAGCTGCTATAATCATTCTTCCACAAAAATTCCTATGCACATCTGCTGTTATTTCTTTGGGATAAATTTCTTCCCAAATATGTTAAGATTCCTTACATGTTGCCAAGTTAACTTCTAGGAGGAAGATGACATACTATAGTTTGCTAATAATGTATAAAAGTACTTATTTTACTTCACCATTACAAATTAACATAATTATTCTTTGAAACTGTTAGTTTGCTATGTAGTTTCTCATTGTGTTTGTAATATGTGTATGTATATACATGTGTTGGGTTTTGAAAAATAGATGAATTTAAAAGGATTGTTACCTATTTGTATTTCTTTAATTTATTAATTTCTATCAATGTACTTTGATCATAAGTGGAATATTTTTACTTATTTTTATGAGTTTATAGATACACTTGCATGTGTTTATGTTTATATGTCTATTAAAGTTACATTGCCTATTATAAATGTTACATTTTCCTCTAGTTTTTTCATTTGAATTTGCATTTGTTTATGATATTATTCAATATGACTTTTTCAAATTTAGTATATGCAACTCTATCAATACTTTTCTTGGTATTTTAAATGCTTAGAAATTTCTGAGGTCAATGTATTGCTTTTATAAAAAATCAATTTTTATGGTTTACTTTTGTTTGTAAAATAAAACCATTTAATCCATCTTGAATTTATTTTGGTGTAGAGTATAAGAGTGCATAATCTTTTCTTTTTGCATAAACCTAAAGGTTTGTTTGTTTGTTTTCTTTCTTTCTTTTTGGTAAGAAATGAAGATTTCCCTAAGCCAAGCACCTCTCTGAGGTGCTGCAGGCCTTGTGAGGTGGGACAGAAAGGGTCAGTCACTGGCCTCTGGCTCTGGGGGAGTCTTAAACCACGGGCCAATGTTGTTATAGCAGAGCTGACCTGTATCTGTATTAAGGGAGAGGCATTTAGACGCTTATGCTCTCAAGGTTCCTAGTCAAGTCATAGAAGCAACAATCTTCTCTTGATTGAATTTTAACTTAATTTAATTTAATTTCCTTGGCAATCACAGATGGTGTCATCTAGCAGCTAGAGGCTAAAAAGGAGCACTCTACAAACTGAATGAAAACATATTGAGTTATAATCAGAAGCACAAGCAAATGGAAGCAAAAGCGTCACTATCAACAGTGACTTGCTGTGTGGATTCTCAGTATGGCAAAGGGCTAGGCTAGTTTCCATCAGATGCTTTGTGCAAGTTTAACTAAGTACACTGATGTCACCCAGGAAGACTCTTCTCGGGGTTAGAATCCACAGGGAGGGTTCAAAAACGTTAAACAAAAATGATGAAAGAAAAGTATGAAAGTGTACTTGAATGAGTGAAATTGATACAGTTAAATTAACATTCAGCTGGAAACAGCAGAAAAATTTTTAGCTAAGAGTAGAATTTTGTCTCAGTCCAAAGCAGGGGTGAGGGACAAACACCTTGGCTTTGTTGATCGTGCTTTGGCCTTGTCATATTAAAATATTTATTACAAAAAATGATCACTTTTTTGATGTTTAGTATTTCACATTGCCCAAAATGACAGAATGCTTCTGCTGGAAAGATAAGGGTGGGTGATAAGTGTCTCATGCAGAGAGAAGGCGCTCACTTCTGTGAGTTATGCAGGAGAGTCAGATAGGAGAGGGTTCTGAATCATTGGAGGACCTCTGCCTCCAGATGTGTTATTTATTCACCCAGTTAGCAGCTATTTCCTGTAATCAGTAAAAGCTGATCAATTGTCCCTGATGAAGATGGAGCCAAGAGGTTTCTGGCCAGGGAAATGTCTGTGTCGCTTCTAATCTACCCACACGACGGATTGGAGGGAGGCAGCTACAATCTTCCGTGCTGAAAAAAACGCGGAGCACTCACCCCCAGCTGCTGTGGTCCTCTTTATTGCAGGGTGTCAAAGCTCAGGCCTGGGCCATTTTCTGATGCAACGCCGATATGATGCTACTCTTTCTGTCAGTCTTGGCTGTATTTTGGATGTTTCCAGCCATATTTATTGAGATATGAACTCACTATTGTTCATTTTTTCCAATTTTGGGGAATAAATGGTATGCTTTCACAAAAATTTGTTAAAACGCAACCCAGATAAGCAAGTGGATCTAAAGGTGGCTGTCAAATATCTCCCCCCTTTTAATAGAAAACCGGCACTTTGAAATGCTCAAATTGTACTATTTTCTATACCCTTGTAACAGGTCAGGTGCCAAAGCTTGATGAACGAGATAGAATCGCACAATGGGATCAAAGGGCCAGCCAACCCAGTTCATTTCCAGAGGAAAAGCTTACCAGTACACAAAGGAGAAAAAAAGGGCTCGGCTTGAAACCAATTCTTCCCTGAAGTACAAATGTAAGAGAAAGGACATCACCAGGAGCAGTTATTCCTATGGTTATAGCAGTTTCCTAAGCCAGGCCTGCTCACGTAGAAGTAAATTATTTGATGAACAGAGCAAATAAAAGCAGTTCATTTGGATGAAAAGGGAACCCTCACCCAAACTGTATCTTAAAAAATTATCTGGATAATTCAGGTGAAAGCAGCCTTTTCTCCCTTCTGAATTATTTAGGTAATTGATTATGTCCATCTGCTCCTCTTCAGAGAACTCAAGGACCAAATGCTTTTTTGGCGTCTCCTTTTTCTATTCTTTCCTTTTATGTGACTTACTCCTGTCTGAATCAGGAGGTTCTGTGAATAATCACCCACCAGCTGTCACTGATTCTGTTTTCACCTGTTCTGTTTGCAAATTTGAGCAATCCCAACCTGCTGGGGTGGCATTCCCCAACTGGCTAAGAGCACCTAAGTGGTTCTTCAGCTATGAGATTATCCTATCACTGGCCACTTTAAAAGATGTGATTAGTCTGCCTTTTGGGTATGCGCAATCTAATTGGTGGTGCAGATAGAATTTTATTAGCAGGGAAGAGCTTATTCCAGGGCTGCTTGTTTTGACAAATGGAAATTTGGGAAACTTTTTGTGTTAATTTTAGTGTATGGTGATTCTGGTCAGAATATTTGTTTTTTGATTGTGACTCCAGTTTCCTCAAAGCTGTTTTTGCCTGCTGGCTTTGGTCCTATCCTGCATGGTAATGGAGCGCTTCAAACTTAAGAGAACAAATGAAAAAGGGTCAGGATCTGGCCCCTGGAAACGACCTGTGCCCTGGCAGGGTGCCCCCACCAGCTCAGTGCTAAGACCCTAGTGCAAATATGCCAGCCCACTTGTGAAATGAATAATACCCAATTGAAATACATAAGTGGGTGCAGTGTTAAAAAGAAAGTGTTCATCTGAATGTAATTTAATTTTGTAGCCAAAACTATAAGAAAGCTGTGTGATATGTAAACAGAAGCTTTCTAAACTTGTAACCCAAACCCTTGAGTTCAGGTGTCCCCTTTGATAATTATTAGGTTCATGGCCTTGGATAAATCACACAAGTTCTCTGAGGCACCGGTTCCCCACTTGAACCTCCCTGGGTTGTCGTGGGTTTGCATGGGAACTTGAAAACAGTGAGCTGTAAGTAAGCTGTGTCACTATATGACAAAGGGGTGTCTGGTTTAGAATAATAACAACATGCACTGAGCACCTACTATGTGTCAGGCATTATTCTAAGTATTGTATGTAGAATCACTCATTTAATTGTCATCACAACACTTGTGAGATGAGTACTATTATTATTAGTTCCACTTTTCAGATGGAGACAAGAAAGCACAGAGAGGTTAAGTAACTTGTCCTAGGTAACCCAGCAGAAAAGATCCTGGCTCGGAGTCTGAGATCTTAACTTCTCTACCTATGCTGCCTCTCTAGTTGCAGTGAGCTTTGGCAAGTGAGTGTGGGTCTTTGAGAAGTACTAGTCTCGTTCTTGTTTTGGCTAAATTGGAGGACTGGCTGGTCTAACCAATAGAGGCCTCTTAGTCAGGGGATGCCTGAGGCCTCAACCACACACATGGTAGCTGTTGCTGAAATCAGTGTAGCCATCTGAGCCCTCCTTTCACTTCCTTCCCAGCCTCTCACTCACTCTTCTGTCTCTGCCAGAAAGCTCTTGTGCAACAACGGCAGGCTGTGCAGGAGGTAGAGGAACAGTCATAGAATGCTATAGGGTGACTTTATAGGTCCTCCTCAAATAGTCTTTCTTCCTCATTTTCAGGATTCAGCTATGATTATTGCTCCCTGGGGAAGCAGGAATCTGTGTGCCATCCTGTACTCCACATGGGGTACATACGACCTTCCCTTTCTCCTTGGGATTTCTGTGGTGACTCTTCCTGATCAAATCCATGCCTACCTTTTAGGGCCTTATTACCTCAAGACCCGGAGGCCTAATGATTGACCCTCCCTGGTCCATCTTTCTCAAGGGAAAAGATAAATCATCAGGAATTTGGAACATATGTCTCTTAAACCCATGCTAACTTGCTGTTTGCTGTGCAGGAAATTTCTCATGACAAATCATGAGATCTTGGCCATATTCTGCTTGTTTGCCAATGAATTTTGGTTTGACTTTAGAGCAATGGGAAGTGCAGACACAATTAGGTTTGAAAATTATTCAAGAATTATTTTAATGCTCTCAGGAGATTGCTTTGCTAACCCATGTGAATTTCTTCTATCAGAATTTAACCATTTAAGGGCAGCTTTTGATTAGAAAAAAAGATGTAAAATCTTTTAGATTGAGACCATTTGTGAACTGACATAAGTTACTAAATGATCACTCATATTTGCTTAATGCTTTGGAGAGATATAAAAGGGTATTGAAGATTTTAAATTTCATACAATGTGACATCTGAAAACTTATCTTGATTTCCTTTTATTTGAGAACCTTTTTTTTTTGTTTTACTGAGGTATAATTAATAGAAAACTCTTTTAGTTTCACCTTAGTTTTGTATTTGCTATTTTTTAAAATTAAAATTATTGAGGTAACATTGTTTAATAAAATTATATAGGTTTCAAGTGTACAGTTCAATAATATTATCTCAATTTTCTTAAAGCAATATTTTAACCTCATAAAAATAATAATAAATAATAATAGCGACTAATTATGAGCCATCTTCTGTGGATTAGGCAGTTTACACAATATCTGCTATTCCTACCAGATACCTTTGCAAGTTACAGATTATAATTTTTTATACTTTATGTAGGATAAAAGTTTATTGTACTCTCAGGGAAGTTAAGTAACTTGCCCGGGGTAACGGGGTTGATTATCAGTAGAGCTGGAATTCAAATCTTAGACATTGTGGATCCAACCCCACAGCATCTCAGAACTGTTGGCTCCTCAGAACTAAGGGGAAGAAGGTATAGAACTTCAGTCTTACCTCTTCACTGACATCACTAATTAGTGACTGAAATCACAGCCTCAGGCTGTGCTTGGCCAAGTGCAGCTAAAATCACCCAGGAAGCTGAAAAGCCCTCGAAGAGAATTTCAGAATAGGCCCCTTTCACTGGATTAGTGGAATAAGAGAGCATAATGGTTAAGAGTTCAGGTTCAGAGCTACCCAGACTTGGTTCCAATTCCAACTTTACCAATCAGGGCAAGTTTCTTACCCTCTGTGAATTTCAGTTCTTTAGTGATAAGTGGAGTGTAATAATATGGTGATTAAACAAGGGATAGTAGGTAAAGATTTAAGATAATGTCTGGCATGTGGTGGGCTCAATATTGTCATTTATTATTTTTGTTATATATTGCTTTGGAGGGAGGAAAGCTCACAGTTGATGGTGGTCATTTTCATTACTCAGATTATAGCTTTATTCACATCTTTTCCTTGTTTCTCCTATGTACCAAAACTCCCTAAATAGTTAACACTGCGTACCTTTGAAGAAGAGGAAGATGAATGACAACTTATAACTATGTATGATTTTACCAAATACTCTCATATATATCATGCACATACCATTTCACGTCATCTTCACAGTGACATTGGATGATCTATAAACAGGTATCATGTTCCCATTTTCAAAGATGAGAAAGTCTGGGTTCAGTTCAAATCATTCACTTAAGACATTGCTAATTAATGGCAAAATTAGGACTTGATTTCCAGTCTTCAAACTCTACTTCCAAGATTCTCTTTAGCACACAAAGGCAGCGTTTGTGGAACCCTTTAGGTGTCTGGTAATACCATCAATATAATGATAACAAACATTACATTGCACTTATTGTGCTAAGTACTTTACACACATCATCTGAGTTAGTCCTCAGAACAGCCTAGGCAGTAGATACTGCTATACAGGTGAGGAAACTGGGGCTTGGAGAGATAAAGTGGCCTGCAGTCACACAATACAAATGTGAAGTTGTTTGTCTTTAATACCAAATTTTACAGTGCTGTACCCTTTCTGGTGTAAGTCCTTCTGGAATCAATAAACCTATAGCTCTGAGTAAGGAATGACCACTGAAGTGGCCATGAGACCTTCGAGTTGGTCTTGCTCAGGTTACCACGAGCGTGGATTCTTCCTTGGAGTGGGGCCTGGCTCCCTCTCTCAAACAGGAAGATATAAAACTCTAGGGGCATGGTCTGTAGTCTGGAAGCTCAGAAAATTACATGGAGATGTGGAGAAACCTTTTTATATTAAGACCGATGTGGAAATAGTATGGAATAAGATGCTAAATTTATATGAATATTACAGGATAAACAGGAGACTTCAACTACATTTTGGACTTTTTGGTTCTGTTTATGAACCCCCTAAGTACATGAGTTCACTGGCTATTGCTATGAGGGGCACTTTGTTGGAAAAGTTTTGGAAATCCTGACTCAGCCAGTCCACAAAGTCCATTCCCTGCTCTGGCAAATAACGAATGCAAAGATCGCTGAGCTACAATTGCTTTTTGCAACTCAGTTGCAGCAAGAAGCTGTTGCCCATTGATTAGCAATGGGCACATTTTTCACCAAAGGCTTTGCCCTCCCCTTGCTCTGCTAATCCTGTTTGCAAGCATTTCCCCACAGAGATCGCTACTTCCTAATAATGAATAAGCTCGCACTTGTGAGTTCAAACTGGCAAATTGCCACCAGACATTTATTAGCTCTGGATTAATGGATCAAGACTCAAACTTTCTAGTTAAAAGAACAAGACAAGCCCTCAGGATTCAAGACTCTTAAAAAAAAAATCCCCATTCACTTGGCATTACCGTTTTTTGCAGTCCTGGGAGTTGGTTTTTTTTTTTTTTCCCCTCCCCTTCCCTTGTAGAGTTTGATTTGTAAGTAAAGCCATGAGAAGGACTTATTTTTTAACCGTTTTTTTTTGGAGCAGGGTAATTGTCTACCCAAGCAGTAGGATACTAAAATATATCAGGAGACTAAAATCGCCACTACATGTGGGTTTAAAAGGGCAGGAGGATTCAAGGTGGTCAGCCTGGAGAAGACTCCATGGGCTCTGCAGATGGCTGCGTGCTGGCCTGGGGGAAGAAAGTCACTCTTAGCACTTCAGAAAGCTGAACAAGGACCACTGGGTGGGAGCCTTGGGAGAGAGATTTTGATTTAGAAAGAGGATGGATTTTCTAGAATAGTCAAAGAAGCTCAAAGTTATAAATCTGCTTCAGGAAGCATTAGATTCTCATTCTAAGAGGGAAAGGGGAGAGAAAGATAATGTACCATTAGTGTCAGTGGAGACAAAAATGGTACAAAGAATGTAACTTCTGTCCTCAAGGGCTCTGCATTCTGATTGGATAGACAAGGCATGTACTCACACAGCAAAGGATGAGGATCTTAGGTTTAAAGGAGCCTTTTGTACATTTGAGTTTGGGCCTTGAAGGAGTTAACCAAGGGTGAGGCAGATGGACATTGAAGGTAAGGATCCCTCAAGGATTTCACTGGAGGGAAGTGGCTCCAGCAATACCACTGAGGAGATGATGGGCAAGATGTGTTCCAAGAGTGATCACTGAGTTTCCTGGAGTAGAGGGGACTGAGCTGGTGAGTAGCATGATCTGGAGGGCCCTAAACTCTACTCAAGTGAAGCTGAGAAGCTTACATTAAATGCCAGTCCTGTGGTAGCCATCCCCAATTGTGGGGGAAAACAAAGAAAGATCTTAGTCAAAGAATGATTGCCATTAGGGTGTAACTGAAAGGAAAATTCATCTTCTGTCAGTGTTTCAGCTACTACCTTTTGGCAGATGATTTTCAAATTTTTATTGTTAATGCCCACATTTCTCTCTCAGCCTTCACTAGCTATTTCAATGACATCTACCTTGCCAAGTCAAATGCCAACATTATTATTATGGGGAACCGTAACCACTCCTGCCATGGTCATGTTATCTTCAATGGCCCTGCTGAGCTCTGATACTCTTTAAGAATGAATCATCCGAGGTTATCCCCAAACTTCCTCTCTTTCTAATTTTGACAGTAATGGTTAATTATTGTGTGTCAAGCACTGTGTTGGAGAAACTGAGTTGAATAAGTCTTGGTACCTGGCCTAGAGGAGCTACCAAGTTACCTAGAAGAGGCAGTGTGAAATGCACACTAGTTGTTCTGACAGAAGACCTCTGTGGAGTGGTACCTGGAAGCCAAGGGAGAGGGAGGCAAGAAAGGCCACCTGAATGTGATACCCAGAGCAAGGGTGAGGAGTTGAGTAGGAGCTAAAACAGGAGAAGGGAAGATCATTTCAAAAAGAGGAAAACATATATACAAGGCACAGAGATGAGAATAGTGACTATTTTTGGAGGCAGGGAATATTCAAAAATGAGGCTGGCTGGTCACCCTTCATCCTGCAATTCCTAGCCTGATAATTTCTCTCCTTTTCCCCAGATATTATTTTGACAGAGCTGGATTATCTTATTACTAAGGCCACTCAAAAACACACATTTGACCAATTTCTATGCCTATAGCTCATTTTAATCTTCAGTTCTTGCACTGCCAAATAATGTCACCGAAGAGTCCCAAATCTGTTTTGAATTACAGGTAATTTCTCATTTTTGTTTCAAGATCTTTGCTTGAAAACGCCTCCTCTCCCCACTCTGTGTGTTATCTAGCTGTTAGCATGATTCCAGCTTGTGTGGTGGGGACCACAATGAGACTACCTTCTTGTTCCTGATACCACACCTGCAGCATCTACCACCCAGTCCTCATCCAGGACAATGTTTGTCCCCCTTTTCTGGCAAACCATGCCCATCCCTTCCTTTCAACCCCACAGAGGCTTCCATCTTTCACCAACTGCTTCTGCCTAAAATTGGTCATTGCTCTTAGATTTTATTCCATTGAAAGGACTGATGTTTTAAAAAAATCCAAAAGAAAGCATTTCTATGTTTTTTTAAACTTCAGAAGAAAATATTCATATTATTCAATGTTGCTTATGTAATATTCACATAGAAAATTTCAGGAAAATGTGCATTTCTCTTGTTTTCTTTTATCAGATAATAAGAACTGTTTATTCTTTCCCCTCTAGTTTCCTTCTTGAAGCTCAGAGCTAACTCTAAATGTTTAACTGTAATAACTATATTAGCTAATTTTTATCTCAATGATAAAAAACCTTTATAACGCAGGCTGCTGTTCAGCAGACTACCTCAAGTATTGAGCTTCCTGTCATCAGAACTGTACAAACTGTGTTGGAGGACCACATGCCAGAAATTTTTTTATACCATACTTTATACTTGAATACCTTCAGTGGAAGGGACAGAGAGGTTTAGTAATGGCGAGAATAGTAAGCAGTGGAGTGGAGACTTAAACATACACGATACGGCTCCACAGTCCTTTCTCTTGACTTTTATGCTGTTCTGCTTTCCCAGCAAATCAAAGAGAAGAATCAAAATCAGGTGGAATACAAACCACAGAAATCAGTTCTTTGTCTTGTTATATATATGAGCAAAAGTTTAGAAACGTACCATGATTCCCACCCTCCATTCTGTATTACTTGATGCTGTTAATCAAGTATCAATCTTATGAAGTGTTCTCCAGGGCCATATTTATAGGGTCTATATCATAAGTAGAATGCTCTGCTTTTGCAATAAAGTGAAGAAACTAGCTAAGTACTGTCTACAATAGTTATGGGTCATATTCTAAAATCTTTTCATAAGTCAAGGCATTGAGAATGCATTTCCCACATTAATTCATTCAGTTAGCTCAGAAAATATTTACTAAGAACTTTCCACATGCCAGAAATATTTTAGGCAAAAGGGATGCAGCATTGAACAAATATCTTTGCCTCATGGAGCTTAGATTGCAGGGACACAGGCAATATATATTAAATACAACAAATAAAATATCTAGTATATTAGAAGACCATAGGTGATATGGATACTGAGGTGGTCAGTGTAGACCTTATTGGGAAGGTGACAGTTGAGTAAAGAATTAAAAGAAGTATGGGATTATAAGTTGGCTATGTTGTTATTTGGGTAAGGAACATGCCAGGCAAAGGCATGCTAGTGCAAAGGCCCTGAGGTAGAAGCATGCCTGTGTGTTTGAGAGGCAGCAAGAAGGCCATTGGGGCTATCGTGGAGTGAATGAGGGGAGCAGTGGTAGGAGATGAGGTCAGAGGGATAATTTGGCTTTGATCATTTAAGATCCTGCAAACCATTTTAAGCACCATTTTTACTCTGAATGAAATAGGGAGTCATTAGAGAGTTTTGAGCAGAAAAGTGACATGATCTCTTTCTGGTTGCTGTGTTGAGAGTAGACTGTTGGGAACAAGAATAGAAATGGTTGGAGGGTTATTACAGTAATTCAGGAGAGATGATAGTGGCCCCCAAGGTGAGGTATTAGCAGTGATCATATTCTGGATACACTGTGAAGGAGATAGAATTTCCTGACAAGCTGGATGTGGGGTGTGAAAGAAAAAGAGGATTCAAGAATGATGCCAAGGAGGGAATACAGTCGATATTGACTAGGATGAAGGAGGACTATCAGGAGTTTGTTTTTAGAAATTTTGATTTCTAAATATCTATTAGATCAAGTAGACAGTTGATCACTGAGTCTGGAATTCAGAAGAGTTTTGGCAGTTGTTGGCAAATAGTATGTGAAGACGTGCAATTTGATAACATCAACAAGGAAGTAAGGGAGGGTAAAGAATAGAAAAGAACCAGGTTACTTCAACGTTAAAAATTTGGGGAGAACTCAGAAGGAGCCACCAGCTCATATGGAGAAAACCAAGAATGCAGTATTTTGGAAACCAGGTGAGTGCAATGTGTCAGAGGAGAAAGTAATCAACTATGTCAACTGTGTTAAATACAAATGATTGATCAAGATGACCACTGGATTTATCAATGTGGAAGTTATTGGTGACTTTGACAAAATATAAGAAGAAAATATGGATAATGCTAACAAGGTCAGGCAAGATTATTTTATTTGACCCTTAATGAATTTGCACCACAGCAATGCTATGCTTCTTACAGCTGTATTTTTCATGAAAAATTAGCTTAGCAATACAATAAATAGGTATTTGTTGACCATCTACTGTGTGTTCAGTGTTCTGTGGAGCACTGCTGCAGAGGTTTAGGAATTGTGTCTTACACTACACCATACAATGGAGATTGGGGGAGAGGCATGACTTAGTTGAAAATGGAAAGCTACAAGAATGTGAACTGCTATCAGTGGAGAAGACAAGAATCCAGCCTCAGCTCTCCCAGGTGTGAAGAACAATGTACCTGGGAAGATGAGGAAGGCTAAGGATTGTTTTCCCACATTCTTTTGTGCCCTTGTCCTCCCAGAAAAATGTATTTGAGCAGTGAGTGGACAAACTTAATAAAATATTTGGCCTCATGAAGATGATCTTGCTTGAGTAAGTTACAACTGGCCTGATTCTGTTTTCTTGGTGTAATTAAGATAGATCACAGCTAGGGGTGGAGCAGTGGTGGGATGGCCAGAAGAAGACAAACCAAGACAGGGAAATAGGGCAGACTCAAAATGGAGGCAGATGCCAATGTAGTTTCTCAGAAAGAGAAATTCTAGGGGGAAGTCCAAGCAGGCATTTTAAACAATGTCAGGAAACTCTAGTACTAGGCACAAGCAAACATTTTTGAAAAACTGAAATTAATAGTAGTGGCATATTGAGCACAAAATTTAGCAGGCACTACACTAAGTATTTTAATCTTTTAATGCATTTATAGTTGTCATTAATTCTATGAGGCAGGTATTATTAATATCCCATTTTTAGATGAGAAAAGTAAGGGATCAAATGACTTGTCCAAGGTCACAGGACTATTAAGGGTAGAGTCAAAATTCAAACCCAGGTGATTTGATTCCCGGTGATCTGCAACTTTACCACCATACCATCCTGCCGCCCAAGAAGCTGCCTCTGTTTTGGTCAAAGTGCCCCCTAAATGCTTTCATAACATTATTTGAATATAACTTATCTCTGTTTTGCAAAGGAGGAAATGGAGGTCAGATGTCTCATCCCAGGTCATATGTTGGATAAGGAAGCAGAGTGGACATTTGAGTCCATATCAGTCTGGCTCCAAAGGCTGTGATGGGCTTTTCATGACAGTGGACTGCTTCCATTGGGAGAAGAACTGACTTTGGAGTTTCAGGCAGGAACGTCTGCAGATGGCCCTGTCTGCAGAGACTAGTGGCCAAGAATGAATGCTAGAGCTTTTGCAATCAGATTGAACTGGGCATGAGTCCCTAGCTGCCTTTTCATAAGAACTTGCCTTGGTCACTTTAATCTTATTGGCTTCCAGGAATTCCTCCTGAAAATGAGAATAAAATATCCACATCCTAAGGTTTCTGTACAGATTAAGTGAGCATAGTGAAGATTTCCTCAAGATGTTCTCATTTTATAGCCAAATTTCCATTGTATTACTGTAGAAGTGTCTACATTTTCTAAGTTCCCGACAATACCAAAATTTCATTATAAAACCCACAGAGTTCTCTGGAACATTCTTCTTTATAACTGAACTCGATGTGATAATTGCTGCACATTCTTGTGTCTTGTGTTGAATAACTTCAAATTTTAAACACTAAGAATAGAAAGAAATACTACATTCTCTTATTAAGGAGGAAGGAAAAAATGCCTTTTAGCTGCTTTGCTTTTCCGAAGGCCTGTTGTGAATTTTAAAATATAGCAAATCATTTGCCATGGGAGACTCCAAAGTGAAATTGAAATGATTACTGACTCAGTGAGTTAAATATCAATTGATTGTTTTTGTAACCAGCCTCTAATTGATCAAAAATTATGGGTTTCAATATCAGAAGGAAATATGATATTTCTAGCACTAAGCAGTATTAATTTGGTCCATGTGGGAGATTGGGGAATTGATAATTCCATAGAGAAAGTCTGCTCTGGAAGTCATGATATAGTTGCACTGGAGTTAACATGGACAAACATGGGATTTATGAAAGAAGATACCATTATTACCCGCTTTTAAAGCATAGATGGGAAGACTGTGTTTTCTTATTGTTATGATATTTATCGGGAGGTTCTGCCGTGCTGTACAAAATGTTGAACCCAAGCCACAGGCTAGATTAGTGGTGTGGAAGTTTGTGTGCTATGATAACTTCATGAGCTTGGGAAAGTCCTTTTACACCTGTGAACCTCAGTTTCCTTATATGTAAAAGTGGTTTTATAACACAATAATAGCCAGCATTTAACAATTGCTTCCTTTGTACCGGGAACTATGCTAAACACTTCACATGTACTTGTTTAAGCCTTACAATAACCCAATGAGATAAATACTTTTTCACTTCCATCTTAGTCATTTCAGTCCCAAATTTAAGATCCTTTCCTGCAGCATATTTAACTTTGAGGAGCATTATGGGAAACAGAATTGCTTAATTTGGAGAGGATTATAGGACATCCAAGTGATCTCCACCCTAGTGTTCGTAGTGGAAAAGCCTTAGCAGGTTCCAGTCCTTTGCAATTTAGTTTTGCTATTTATGCTGAGATAGTTTATCTTTGATTCAATGTGCACTTAAATAATGGCCGTGGTGCCATTTCAGTGTGGACCTTTTACATAATCAATGAATAAGCTGAATTTTAGAGATTGTAGCTGACATCTCAAATTCTGTTAGCTTCCTTCTACATACATTCTAACTTATAAATTGAGAATTCTATTTCTCTTAATAATAAATAGATTTAGTGAAACGTATTCCATATTCTACATTTAAATCTTTTTAACCAGAAACTGGGAGATGAAAAGGCCTTGGTTCTTATAATTATTTCTATAACCACATCTTAATTATCATGGGTATATTTTTAGCATTATGCCTAAGATCATGAGTATATTTTGAGCATCCAATTATAGGTCATGTATGTAATTAATCAATTAATATACAAGTGCTATACCTATGTACAGGGGTTACTTTTCCATGTTTCCTGTCTCTTCTCCTAATCTTTCTCTTTGGATTGCCATGTGCAAAAGAGACAGTGCCACATGTTCATATAGGAAAGCTACATGTTCTCTTGCTTTGAATGAGGCTGTAATTGTGTTCTGCCTGATCAAATAGTGGTGAATTTGATGTGCATTATTTCCAGGCCTGGCCTTTAAAACACCACCAGATCTTTTCTGTTGTCCCTTTTCCTGAATGTAGAGCTTCCAGTAGAGAATCCTGAGATCTAGACTGAAGGAGAGCCTGGATCCCTGACTAACTTCCTGAAGCACCCACACCCACCCAACCATCCTGCATTGGACTAGGCATGAAAGAGATATGTTATTATGTAAAACAATTGAGATTTTGGGATTTTTATAGCAGCTACCATCACTTATTGTGTATGATAAATATACTTGATGTAGAATCCAAGCATGCAGAAAGGCAAGTCTGATCTATGGTTTTGAATAAAGCCTCCTAGATCCCAACTGTAGCCAAAGTGACTGAGTGTCATTATTCTTGAGGCAGCAGTCAGCTTAACATGGTCCTGCAAGGAGTAGCTGTCTTATTATTTCAAATTCCAGACTTAAGGAAGAGGTCCAACTGAGGATCTCCAAATGCCCTATCTACTGGTATAAAAATTTTCAGATAAAACAATAGTAACAATAGCAACAAAACAACAACAGCAGCAAAATGACAAAAAACAAACTTATCAAGGGCTTTTTTTCCTTTTTCACCATTCTGTCCTTTCTTCCCAAATTATATCTTTTTCTTTCCAAAATGTTTATGATGCTGGAAAATTCTCTATGGCTTTCCTGGATGGCTCCAATATCTAAAGATGTCCCTCATCTCTGGATTTATTACTGGGCTTCTCTGAGTGGGGTCAGAGGGCATCCCAAGCCCTATATTCTGAACCTCCTCCTTCTCTTATGTGCTCCATAACTCTCCTTTGCCATTTATTGACATTTGAGACACTTGATCTATGACTGCCTTTCTCTCCCTTCCCCCTGTATCCATGCCTTGGTTTCCAGGGACAACAGGAATATATTATTTCAAGAATGAGAACAGGGCCAAATTATCTAGTCTATTTGAGCAAATTATGGGTAGAATTTTGCATAGGCTGACATTACATATAAGACTTACAATTCAACAAAGCATTGAACACATCATTCAGATTCTAGATCCAGCAACATAAGACTGGAATCAGAAATGAGTTGAAGGTCCCCATGGTGCTGTCCTCTAACTCTTGGCTTGCCTGATCATCATCTCAGTGGTCCTGACAACAGGTCGGTGTCATCTCCATGTTAGGAGATACCAAGACTCAGAGACTGACTGATCACAATGGGAGTAGAAATAAAAATGAGGCCAGCATTCTGGCTTTTTCCCCTGGACCATGGCAAGCTTCTCCCTTTAAAAAGTACTATTTCTAAAAAAAAAAATTAGCATTTATATAGAGCATAAATTAGGAAACACTTTGAAAGCATACTGGATCTAAAATTTCCCATTTTCTTCCAAAATCAGCTTGGCCTTACTGCCAAGAGGGTCTGTAGTCTGTTTGCTCAAAGTGGGTGGGTGTGGGAGGGGACTTCTGGAGGGTACTGGCCTTGCCCATCAAATGTCACAACGCTGGTCAGCTCTGTGCTGAGCCAGAAGGGGCTGCTGTGAACTCATGCACTAGGAAGGCTTTGGTTTCTTTATCCTTATTTCAAATTAACCTTTTAATTCTACAAAATGACTTAGAAGATCAACTTTAAAAATCATCAGCTTTAGGGAGCTGTGATGAAATTGGGAACAGAGTGGTCTAACTCTGTGGCTGCTAAAGTCTAATTTTTGGAGGGGTGCCTGCCCAAGGTGGATCTTCTATTGGTACAGGGAAATAAGAAAAATAAAGAAAATAGTGAGTTTTCCTAATAAAGAAAATTTTCACTAAATTTAAAGGCCTGCCCTTTATTCCAAGATTATATATATATATATATATATATATATATATATATATAAAATATATACATATATACATATATATTTAATATATATATTTATATTTATTTTTTGATGGTAAAATTATTGTGAGAATAGATTTTTAAAAAATTCTTAATTGGTAAAATAAAAATCAGAAACCTTATATTCTTTTCTAAATTAAACATATATTTAAAAAAATAAAACATAAAATGCTAGTCCATCAATTAAAAGTTTGGAAACTACTTCTTTAGCAGATATTTTTCCAGACATAGTAATCACTGTCATTTGTGGGAGGGAGTGTCCTTTTGATATGTTATCAGTCTTAGGCAATCAGTCTTTTTTTTTATCTGAGCAGAGTAAAAATTTTATCTTCACCTTCATATCAATCAATTCATCTGTGAAAGAGCTTTGGTCTCCTTTGGCTGTAGGGACTAAGATCACTCTCTTTTTTGTGTGTGTGTGTTTTAGGGGATCAGAGCTGACCTTTTAAGGCTAGGCCAGAGGAACTGACTTAGGGCAACTCAGGTTTTCTGACACACAGGACTAAGTGAATTTGCTTACTGTTAGTTATAGTGCTATTGAATCAATTTTATTTTTAAATGTAATGTAACATTTTTAGTAAAGTAATTGAACAAATTATTATGAGATAAGAAAGAGTTTAGAGCCTCTGACATTTTGTAAAGCACCAATAGTTAATGATTGATTAATAAATATCCTTCTTTAAAAAAATTGTATCAAGAGAAATTATATTTACTTCTACATTATATATTATCTATTTAAAAAAATTAGAAGTCATTGTTAAGAATTGTTAGGGTCTAGTGAGGAAATCACCTACATGTTCTCTATTGATTGTTGCAAATATGAATATATAATAGAGTTTGAGAGCTGGATTCCATAATCACTCACTGTTATTAGAATGAAACATCACTACCATGCACTGCTTTAAGGTTCACTGTGGTCTTTCTTTGTGACATACAGAAACAATCGAGGGCGTTTTGCTCTTTATTTATTGGGGCTGCATAATCTAATTATCTCTCATTAGTCCAGAGCTGATTATTTCATTTATCTTTGTAAATGTGACAACAAAAGGCTCACTTTAATTAAGCAGATCAGCAATTAGCTCTTGTTTTATAGGAGTTTTAAACATCCCTGTACTAATAGCAGGCAGCATGATTATAATCAGAAGCCCAGGGAAGAATGGTGGCAGAGGACAGTTTGATTTAGAGCCCCATTTAAGTGAAAGCTATGTAGGCAAAGTGGCTCTCCAATGACAAAGGTCCAGAAAGGGCTGGCCAAACCAGAGGAGAAATTTGAGAGGTCCAGGGCAAGACCTTCTCATCTCCATTATGACATAAGCAGTGACTTCATTCCTTTTTGCGAAAAAAAATTTATTCATTTGTAATAGTAATTGTTATTTACAATTACTTATTATGCCCCAGATTTTGCATCTATCACTTTAACTATATTTATCTTTTTAAAACCTCACAATAGCCCTCGAGGAGGATATTATTAACTTTTCCCCATTTTACAGATGAGCCAACTGAGGCTTAGAGAGGTTAAGTCACCTGATCATGTTTACATGACTAAAGATTAGAACACTTATTTGATTTTTTCTGCTCTGAAAATTGATTTCTTCTCTTCCATCTCCTTTTTTGCTCTTTCTTCCCTTTTTCTCTTTCCTTCCTTTTCTCTTCCTTCCATTACTTATTTTCTTGATATTCCAGGTGCTGTGCACTGGTTGGAAATAGTAAGATGAGTAAGACTTGGCCAGGACCTTTGAGAAACTCAAAGAATAATGGAGACAGAGTAATAAATAAACCATTGCAATGCCTGAGACAATGCTGGAACAAAGTTGGATAGACATTTCCATTCAGGCACAACCTAAGATGACTGGCACATCTGAGTGTTAATATTATCAAAAAGACAAGAAACAACAAGTGTTGGCGAGGCTGTGGAGAAAAGGGAACCCTTGTGCACTGTTAGTGGGATTGTAAATTGGCATAGCCACTATGGGAAACAGTATGGAGGTTCCTCAAAAAATTAAAAATAGAACTACCATTTGATTTAGCAATTTCAGTTCTGGGCATCTTATCTTAAGAGGGGAAAAAAACTAATTCAAAAAAATATATGCACCCCTATGTTCATTGCAACATTATTTACAATAACCAACATATGAAAGCAACCTAAGTGTCCATCAATAGATGATTGGGTAAAGGAGATGTTGTGTATATATACAATGGAATGTTACTCAGCCATAAAAAGAATGAAATCTTGTCATTTGTGACAACATGGATGGACCAAGGGTATTATGCTAAGTGAAATAAGAGAAAGACAGAGAGACAAATACTATATCATTTCACTTATATGTGAAATCTAAAAAACTAAACAAATAAACAAATAAAACAAAACAGACTCAGATACAGAGAACAAACTGATAGTTGCCAGAGGTTTGGTCAGTGGGTGGAATGGGCAAAAAAGGTAAAAGGGATTAAGGAGTACAAACTTAGAGTTATAAATAAGTCATGGGGATATAATGTACAGCATAGGGAATACAGCCAATAATATTGTAATAACTTTGTACAGTGACAGATGGTGACTAGACTTCTCGTGGTGATCACTTCGTAAGGCATATAAATGTCAAATCACTATTTTGTACACCAAAAACCAATATAATATTGTATATCAACTATAATTTAAATGAGCTTTATATTCCAGATAAAAATATTTATTATACTAAATTATCTTGACCACTTTCATTATTGCATGTTAAGTTTTCTCCTCTTTTCCTAAGGAGGAGCTGTTAACAATTGTCTAGAACTCTTCTGATTACACATATTGATTGCACTGTATGTTTCGTATAAATGAGACTTCCTTTTGAGCAGAAGTGTGGCATGGTCTATTACATACCAACTGGCAGTCTCATTTAGTTTTTCAGGAATAGTTGGAGAGAGAAGGAGGTGAACATAGATTTTTTCAGAAGAAGAGAGAAGAAAATGGGAAAATGAAAGAATGCATGTAATAAAGAGTGGGAACTCTACCTGCTTGGAAAGAAGAGAAAGAATGAGATTAAGTGGCTGGAGGATGGGCTCCTGCCTTCCTTAGGGATGGGCTGGTGACCAGCAGTACAGAGGAACAAATCAGTTAGGACCCGTGCAGCTTCTCAGCTAGGTGGTCAGGCTGATGGGCTCTGGTCTCTTGCAAGATTCTCACGATGTCTGATCACATCACCTTGGAGACTAGATAGTGTTGTTATCTCTACCCCATACCTGTCACCACTAACCACATAGTCTTAAGAATATCAGAACTTCTGGAAATATCTTAAATTAGTGAGTTTTTTAGTATTATTTTGTACCAGACACTATGCTTTATATAGGTGACCTAATTTTATTTCTACAATTTTACTATGAGTCAGTATCATTATCTTTATTGTACAGATAAAGAAACTGAGGCACATACAGGAAAATTAAGGATTCACATAGCAGCAGAGCTTAGATTTGAACCCATGATTACTTAATAACTGCCACCCTTCTTTGGACTTCCTGAGCCACCCAGAGCACCTGATCTTAGAAATTATGAAAAACATTAATTTAGTTCTTGCTTCAGAAAACCTATATATGTTTCATGAGTCACAGACTAGAGACTTTTACTGTAGGCAATGGGGAGCTATTGAAGGGTCTAGACTGATGTATGACACAATCAAGCAGTATTTTAAGAACGTAGAGGATGATTTGGAAAGAAATAACCCTGGAGTTAGGGATGTTGACTAGGAGGGTATCCCAACCACAAGAAAACACAAGCCTGGTGGCAATTGAAATGGAGAGAAAAGGCACAGTTGTGAGAAAAATTATAAAGAATGATTGATAGCTCCATAATCATAAGAGGAAAAGGTGGAGGACAATTAAAGTTTATTGTATTTTTGAGTCTGCATGGCTAATAAAAATACAAAAGTCATGTGCAATTGATTAGATGAACTACAGACAAAAATATTGAACATGGTGATAGGTCTTTAGTGACCTAAGAAGTATGGATTCAAGGGGTTAGAGTCAATTTGGAAGGGATTAAAGAGAGATTGATGGTGAATAAGGCGGTAGCATGTAGAATGGTTTTCAGGCCAGGGAGACACTTGTCTATTTCAAAGTAGAGAGTATCTGAGCCCTCCCTTCAGCCCATGCCTGAAGAAGGACCTATAAGATGGTAACTATTACCTCTTCAATCCTGCTTGTGAGACTGAGGTGCAACATAAGGAGTCTTACTCATCTCTGCATTCTCAGCACCTAGAACAGTGCCTGGTGCAGAGCAGGTGTTTAATAAATGATTGTTGACTGGGGTGAGGGGTGTGGCACTGGGATCACAGATCTTGGCCTGTCTTAAGGAGTAATAGATTTAATGTATTTCCTACGACTCTAAGTAGGGTATGGAGCAGGTCAGGTGGAACCATTCTCACATTTTGTGAGTGCCCAAGGCATCTGGGCTTTTATTTGTTTGCCTGAAGAAGTCAGATGACCAAAGCAAGAAAGTCTCGTTCAAAGTAGATTTTGCTGGGGGGCCTTGAGCTCTAGGTGCCTCTTACCGATATAGTAGTTTTATCAATTTGCAGGCACAGATTTGGGGACATCAGAGAGAAGGAGTGAGTGAAATAGAAGAGATTTAAGATATTGACTGGAGAGGGTATAACAGAAGGCAGAAGACCAAGGAGTCATAGAATGTCATAATCGGAAGGGATCTCCTATTTTGTGTACAAATATCTGTAAAAAATTTCAGAAAAATAGTCATATGAAAACTGGGAGCAATTGGATTCAGGAAATAGGGAACAGCATTCATTCTGATGTAAAGGAGGAACAGCTGCTTCTCAGAAAGAGTGGTGGGTACAAACATGGGGATCTAGTCAGAAGTTATTTTGAAGTAGAGAGGAGAAATATTAGAGCTTTTGTACCAAGGAGTATGAGTTTTACCTTTTCCCCTTCAAATATTATTTCTCTTCCTTCTGCACAAGGAGTTTGAATGGTATGGGGTGAGATGGCAGACAGACTCCCACTTGTTCCAATAAACTTCTAACACTATGCAACACATGAGTAGGCTTGCTGGTAACAGGTACACTAAAGCTGCTTACATTTTGAAATTGAAACTTGAAGGGAAAGAAATTCTAATTATAAACACTTTCCAGTTTCTTGAACAACTGTTTTCTTATTCTTTTTCAAAAAAGAGAAAATTATTAGCTTATCATATAACAGTATTTTTCTCTAAGTGCAACAATACACAAAGGTTAAATATATTTATGTCACACACACACTATATATATATAGTCAAGGTGATTTTGCCATACAAATCTAAACAATTAAACAAATATGCATGATAATCCTGAGTTTGAGTCTAAGTCTTTGTTTATACCAAAGCATACACAAGTGGTATAAAGGAATATTTGTATGTCCCCACAAAAATTCAGAAAGCTAGATTTTAAAGGCTACCTAAAATGGATAGAAGTAGATATGCACACAGGCACATAAAGGACAAGTCTTCCAGACCAGAAAACCAAGCTGGCAGGGTTTGCCTGGTGCCTAACTGAGAAGAGTAAAGTATGCAAAGGATGGGTGGGTGTGAGATGGATCATCAAGCTGGCAGTGTAAATGCCTACTCTGTGCTAGGAGATAGATGTTTTGATTTAATCTTCACAACAATCCTGTGAAGACGTTCAGAGGTTTTAATTGAAGTTCAAAGTGGTTAAGCAACTGGCATGAGGTCATCTGGCTTCAAAATGAAGGAACAACATTTAGCACTTTAGACTTCTACTCTTAAGAGTTTCTGCTCTTCCCCCCCCCCGCCCCCCCCCGCACTGTGTGGCTCTGTGCCTCCGACCATGCCTGTGGCCTGACCTCCAGGGACCTGGGAACTGACACTTTAAAAATGCGTGCTAGTGTTTCCCCCTTGCTTTTGTTCATTTGGTGACTTTTTCTCTCCAGATTAGTTTTTCAGTCTAATTCATTTTGGCTTTGGGGCTTTTTATACAATCACATTCTCCCTACCTTGCTTAAGAAATTGTATTCCATTTGATATTTTCTGACCTTACACTTGGGTGAAGGAATAATAGAGTATTTTACACAAGAATGAATTGTGATGTCGTAGGTGAATGTGTGGGAGCTCATAAATCAACAGTGATCCCTGGGGACAATGGAGGGCCTCCTGGCCTTGGCCAGTGCTCTTTAGACCTCTTTATGCTAATAAAACAGAGATTTCTCTCTGAAGGGCTCCACCTTTGCAAATGACACTCATAATAAGCTTGGAGCAGTATTGCAATCATAGGCTGTTTACCTGCTGGTAATTGGTAATTTAGCAAGTGTAAAAAGGCTAAAGGTCCATCTTTTTCATTTAGAAAATTAAAAGGTAGAATTTTGTCCAAGTAAACTGCATTTGTCTATGGAAGGCCTTGTAGAGAGCCACAGAGAAGCAATATGTTTTCCAAGGATATTCTTGCTGAAAATATAGATGTATGTAAGATTATTCATTTCCCAATTTCCATATGTGTTATTGGGTTTTTGTGTAGGTGCTTTGTTATTTGTTTATTTAGCCATCTTGGTAAGTGGGAAATGGGGAAATTTATCAAAATGGCAAAGAATAGATGATCCTGATTTCTTGTTCTAGTAATTATGACATGGAACAATAAATACCAGTGAAAGACTAGCATGATCATTTAAAACTTGTTTATTTTAGCATATCTAGGGTTAATATGGATAGATTATTATAGGACTTGAGGGGGAAGGGAAGAAAAGAATGCTACTTTTCTAAAATAAATGATCACAAATAAGGATTTATAGAAAGTAATGTCAACATAATGAAATATGGAGATATTAAAATGACAACTAAGAAAATAATTAGAAATACAAAAATTTTATATGTATGTACATAGTGAAAAAAAGCAGGACACCAAATTGTATGTGTTCTCTGTTGAGATGTATGTAAAGTAAATTTGTATGTGAACGAATGCTGAGGAGCAATATGCAAATGTGAAATTACTTGGGAGAATGTGCATTTGTAAACCTAAGGCAAGGTACAAGGGATATAAGATTCAATTTTACCAATGCAGACTCAGTATATGGGCTAATTTGTCTTACTACTAGTAAGAATGATCATATTTTTCTAGTCAGTAGGATTTCTATAGGCCAATGTAATAATCACAGAATAGATTAGTTTGGCGTTTTGAGAGCTCCAAGAAGGGAGCATTTCTTGCTGCCTGGGCCTCACATAATGTTTTTATGAAAAGAAAATAATTTACACATGGTCCTGATGTATACTTAATTTGTCAGGTAGAGATGGAGCTGAAAATATTTCGAATGTAGAAGGAATATGACTGAGGGCCTGGGATCAGAAAGTACCGCAAGGAAAATTCACAGACGTGGTTAAATACTTGGTCTGGGAGAGTCTGGCAATGAAAGGGAACAGGGAGAAGTTCTTGAAGGGTAAACTTAGGGCAGATAATGAAGGGCCTGGAATGTTTCACTAAGGACTATACCATTCCCCCTGTTTTGCAGGTTTCCTCTTGAGTAAAGATCTGTGCCATATCTCAAAATGCAAATTACTGAACATCCTCATTGCTTAGCAAGCTAGACTCTTCTCTGCATTCCGTAAACTCTGCTCTGGCATTAAGTACTCTTGAAAGCTGCATTATCCCATTCTATTCACTTTTTCAGCACATTCGTTAGCTGACATAGTACATGCTATGAGGATGCTGTATAATCTAGTGGTTAGAAAAGGTATTAGAACATTCATATTTTTAGCTTAATTAACAATAATATTTTGGCTATGTCATTGACTCCAATGTTGCTCTTGCTTTCTCAAGTGGAAGGCAGTACTTTTCCATTGTACTAAGGTGCCCTTTCCCTCAACTTTGCAGATAAACCATCTACAGGGAATGCCTCTTTCTTCCTATCAGTACAACACCTCTTATTCTTTGAAGCCAAGTTAAAATTCCACTTCCTTCCCAAACCTTCTTGCTCTTGTTCATCTATCTGTTTTTCTTGCACATTTTCATATTGCTTTTTTTTTTTTTTTGCCTGTACCACATACTTGGTAACTAAATTATCTTTCACGTTGCCCTACACATTTCATGAAGGTAGGCTTTTTTCCTCTTTTTTCTTTCTTTTTTTTGGGGCGGGGGGAGGCTCAAACAGACTGGAAGCTTCTTAAGTTTAGGAATTGTCCCTGAGATGTCTTATGTATTCTGGGCACACAGCAGAGTATGTAATTTGCACAAGTTAAATATTGGTGAATTCAGTTGCTTTCAAACAATCCATCTATCTACAAAGGCATTTAACCAGTCTTTGTTGTTTTTAATTTTCTTTTTACAACTCAAGTGCTTAGAATGCAGCTGAGTATATCCCATAGAGTTTA
The DNA here is from genome assembly GCA_028627145.1 of Eidolon dupreanum. Lineage (NCBI taxonomy): Eukaryota > Metazoa > Chordata > Mammalia > Chiroptera > Pteropodidae > Eidolon > Eidolon dupreanum. Next base: position 46,463,445 of record CM053509.1, on the reverse strand, counting down.
TGGTGTGCTACCAGCATTGGCCTATGCAAGGCTCTGTTTTTATTTTATTTTATGATTTATTTATCTTGTATCATTTAACTCCAATTTTAAATCCCATACCGTTCCACAACCACTCCTCAATTTTAATGTTTGCCATTCTAACCCACCTTCCATATGTTTATTTTCATACAATAGTATGTAAAGTACTATTTTGTGTATGAATTTTAAAAGTTTACTTAACTGTATTAGGCTATATACTTGTTCTACTTCTTGTTCATTTTTAATTTATGTGTTTTTTTTTTTTTTGTAACTACAGCTCCTTTCTTCTGCAGAGTATTCCATACTATGTGTATTTACCCCTTTCTTCTCCATTTCCTTAGTGACAAAAACTAGAATGTCATAGTCCTGAAATGAACACCTTCTAGAGGACCACTAAGAGCAAGGTAATGCAAGCCACAGATAAAATTAAAAAATTTGTAGTAATCTCATTAAGAAATTAAAAATAAGCAGTCAAAGTCGACTTTAATAATATACTCTAACTCAAAATACCTAAAATATATTTTAAAAAATAATCAATATAAAACTATAGAGATATTTTGCATTAATTTTTTAGAACTTTTTAAAGAGTTTTTTTAGGTTACTACAAAATTGAAAGGGAGGTATAGATATTTCCCATATATCTTATGTCCCCCCCCCACCCCCCACCCACACATAACCTCTCCCATTATCAATATCACTCACTCACATTTCCTACCAAGGATGAGCCTACATTGACGCATCATAATAACTCAAAGTCCACAGTTTACAATAGGGTTCATTTTTGATGTTGTACATTTTATGTGTTTGAAAAAAATAAATCATGACAAATAGCTATCATGTTAATATCAAACATAGTATTTTCACTGTCCTAAAAGTCCTCCATGCTCTACCTGCTCATCTCTCCCCCTCCTACTCCCCTATACTGGAAACCACTGATATTTTAGTCTCTCTAGTCTTGCTTTTTCCAGAATGTCATATAGTTGGAATTATACATTATGTAGCCTTTTCAGTTTGGCTTTTTTCACTTACTAACATGCATTTAAAGTTACTCATGTCTTTTTATGGCTTGATAGATTATTTTCTTTTAGCACTGAGTAATATTCCATTTTCTGGATCTACCATAGTTTATTTATCCATTTACCTTCTGAAGGTCATCTTTGTTGCTTCCAAGTTTTGGCCACTGTGGATGAAGCTGCTATGTGCACGTTTTTGTGTAGCCATAAGTTTTCATCTCCTTTGGGTAAATATCAAGGAATGTGATTGCTGGATCACATGGTAAGAGTAAATTTAGTTTTGTAAGAAACACTAAACTGTCTTCCAAAACAGATGTCCCAGTTTTACATTTCCATCAGCAATAAATGAGAATTTCTGTTGTTCCACAACCTCATTAGCATTAGATGTTGTCAGTGTTCTAAATTTTGGCCATTCTAATAAGTTTGTACTGGTATCTCATTTTAATTTGCATTTCCTAATGTCTTATGATGTGGAGAATTTTTTTCATATGCTTATTTGTTATCAGTATATCTTCTTTAGTGAAGTGTCTGTTAAAGTCTTTGGGCCATTTTTTGATTGAGTTGTTTGTTTTCTTATCTTTGGAATTTAGAATTCTTTTATATTTTGGATAACAGTCTTTTATCAGATACATTTTTTTTGCAAATATTATCTCTGTCTGTGGTTTGTCTTCTCATTCTCTTGACATTGTCTTTCACAGAACAGACATTTAAAATTTTTCTTTTTTTTATTAAGTTTATTGGGGTAACATTGGTTAATACAATAATATAATTTTCAGGTGTACATTATCATTTGACATCTGTATATTCTATTGTGTGTTTACCACCCAAAGTCCAGTTTCCTTCAACTACCATATATTTGATCCCCTTTAACCACTTCACCCTCCCCCAACCTCCCTAAAAGTTAATCTCCTTTACCCCGTTTACCTTCCCCTTCCTCTACCACCCCCTACCCTCTGGTAACCATTAGTTTATAGTCCATATCCATGAGTCTCTGCTTGTTTGTCCTGTTCATTTGTTGCTTTAGGTTTATATCCTACATATAAGTGATATTATGTGATTTTCAACTTTTTCAGTCTGGCTTATTTCACTTAGCATGATTATCTCAAGGTCCATCCATGTTGTTGCAAATGCCAGTATTTCATCTCTTCTTATGGCTGAGTAATATTCCATTGTATATATGTTCCACAGCTTCTTTAGCCAATCATCTATTGTAAGACACTTTGGTTGCTTCCATGTCCTGACCTCAGTGAATAATGCTGCTATGAACATTGGTGCAAAACTCATATTGTGAATATGAGTTTTCAAGTCTTTGGGATAAATACGCAGCAGAGGGATTGCTGGATCATAGGTAGATCAATTATTAGTTTTTTGAGGCACCTCCATACTGTTTTCCAGAGTGCCTGTACCAATTTGCAGTCCTACCAGCAGTGTATAAGCATTCATTTTTCTCTGCATCCTCTCCAACATTAGTTATTACTTATCCTATTGATTATAGCCATTCTAACATGTGTGAGATGGTATCTCATTGTGGTTTTGATTTGCATTTCCCTAATAGCTAGTGATGTTGAGCATCTTTTCATATATGTGTTGGCCATTTGTATGTCCTCTGGGGAGAAGTGTCTGTTCAGGCCCTCTGCCCATTTTTTGATTCGATTGTTTTTTTTGTTGTTGTTATTGAGTCGTATGAGTTCTTTGTATATTTTGGATATTAAGCCCTTGTCAGGGGTGTTGCTTGCAAATATATTTTCCCATTCAGATGGTTCTCTCTTTACCTTGTTGATGGTTTCTTTTTCTGAGCAGAAGTTTTTTGGTTTGATTATAGTCCCATTCATTTATTTTAGCTTTTATTTCCCTTGCTTTTGAGGTCAAATTCATAAAATCCTCTTTAAGTCCAAGGTCTTTGAGTTTATTTCCTACATTTTCTTCTATGCATTTTATTGTTTCAGGTCTTATATTCAGGTCCTTAATCCATTTTGAATTAATTTTGGTGAGTGGTGATAGACAGCAGTCTAGTTTCATTCTTTTGCAGGTGGCTTTCCAGTTTTCCCAGCACCATTTATTGAAGAGGCTTTCTTTTCTCCACTATATGTTTTTGGCGTTTTTGTTGAAAATTATTTGCCCATATAAATATGGGTTTTCTTCTGGACTCTCGATTTTGTTCCACTGGTCCGGTGTCTGTTTTGCTGCCAATACCATGCTGTTTTGATTACTGTCGCTTTGTAATATAATTTGAAATTGGGCAGAGTGATGCCTCCAGCCTTGTTCTTTTTTCTCAGGATGGCTTTAGCAGTTCGGGGTCTTTTCTGCTTCCATACAAATCTGATGATTTTTTGTTCTATTTCTTGAAAAAAATGCTGATGAGATTTTGATGGGGATTGCATTAAATCTCTATGTTTTAGGTAATATGGTCATTTTAACTATGTTGATTCTTCCAATCCAAGAACATGAAATATCTTTCCATTTCTTTGTATCTTCTCTAATTTCTTTTAATAGGGTCTTGTAGTTTTCGTTATATAGGTCCTTCACATGCTTTGTTAAATTTACTCCCAGGTATTTTATTCTTTTTGTTGCAATTGCAAAAGGAATTAGTTTGTTTGCTTCTTTTTTTCTGACACTTCATTATTAGAGTATAGGAATGCTATGGATTTTTGAACGTTGATTTTGTATCCAGAAACTTAACTGTATTTGCTTATTCTTTCTAGTAGTGTTCTTGTGGAGTCTTTAGGGTTTCCTATGTAGAGAATCATGTCATCTGCAAATAGTGACAGTTTGACTTCTTGACATTTTAAATTTTAGTTCCAGATGTTTTTAATGAAGTCTAGCTTATCAATTATTTCTTTGTACCTTTGGTATTTTATCTAAAAAGAAATAACTAAACCCAAGGTCATCTAGATTTTCTACTATGTTATCTTCCAGGAGTTTTATAGTTCTGTATTTTTCATTTAAGTCTATGATCTGTTTTGAATTACTTTTGCTGAAAAGTATAAGATCTATATCTAGATTCTTTTTTTTGCATGTGGATGTCTGTTTTTTTCAGCACCATTTGTTAAAGTGACTATCTTTGTTTCATTTTATTACATTTGTTTCTTTGTCAAAGATCAGTTGACTATATTTATGGGGGTCTATTTCAAGGTTCTCTATTCCGTTCTATTGATCTATTTTCTATTCTTTGCCAATATTTAACACTGTCTTGATTACTATAGCTTTATGATAAATCTTGAAGTAGGATAATGTCAGTACTCTAACTTTGTTCTTCTCCTTCAATACTGTATTGGCTATCCCAGGTCTTTTGCCTCTCCATGTAAATTCTAGAATTAGCTAGTTAACATCCATAAAATAATGTCTGGGATTTTGATTAGATTACTTTGAATCTATAGATCAGGTTGGGAAGAATGATATTTTGGCAATACTGAGTCTTCTTATCTATGAATATGGACTAGCTCTCCATTTATTAGGTCTTTTATTTTGTTCATCAGTTTTGTAGTTTTTCCTCATATAGATATTATACATATTTTGTTAGATTTATACCTAAGTATTTCATTTTGAGGAATGCTATCGTAATTAGTAATATATATTTTTTAATATCAAATTTCACTCGCTCATTGTTGGTATATAGGAAATCAAACATTTGTATATTAATCTTGTATCTTGTAACCTTGCTATAATAGCTTATTAGTTCTTGAAGTTTTAGCCAATTCTTTTGGATTTTCTACAAAGATGATTATATTATCTGTGAACAAAGACAGTTTTTTGTCTTCCTTCCCAGTCTGCATTAGCAAGAACTTCTAATATGATGTTGAAAAGAAGTGGTGAGAAGGGACATTCTTGCCTTGGACCTGCTCTTAGTGACAAAGCATCAAGTTTTTTCACCATTAAGTATGTTATTAGCTGTAGATTTTTTATAGTCTTCATCAAATTGAGAAAAGTTTCCTTCTATTCCTAGCTTACTGAGAGTTTCTTATAATGAATAGATGCTAGATTGTATCATATGCCTTTTCTGCATGTTAATTCTCTTACTAGGTCTTCCGTATTTATTTTATACTTACAGAATGTCTCAATTTAGAGTGGTCACATTTCAAGTGCTCCATAGTCACATGTGTCTAGGGGCTACTGTATTAGACAGTACAGATATAAAACGTAGGCTTTTTGTCTGTTTTTTTTTTTTTAGTATTCCCTTTTAATGCCAAGAACAAGTCTGTTCTAATATGCACTCAACCAAACTTCTACTAAATAAATGGATGTCTCTCTCCCAAATGTGTCTGTACCAGTGATAGTCCCGGCAGAAGTTTATGAGGCTTTCCATTTCCTATTTTCAAATTTTTGTCAGTCTAATGGATGTAAAATGTCATTTTTGTTTTACTTTGCATTTCTCTGATTATAGTGAAGTAGAGCATCCTTCCATGAAGAAATCACATATTTTACCCATTTTTTTAAAAGAGTTTCCTATCTTTTGAGGGGGCATGGGAGAATCTTATTTGTTCTTGTTATCTATTCCAGATATTAATTCTGCCCTGGGTATAGACATTGTAAAATTTATCTGTTGGTTATCTGTTGAATATATCAATAGGGTGAACAAAAGTTCTCATCTTCAGTGTAGTCAATTCAGCAAGTCTTCTTCATGGCTGTGTTCTTGTTTTGTTGGATATTCTCGTATATTTTCTTCTACTAACTTCACTATTTTATCTGTATCATTTAGCTCTTCACTCTATCAAGTTTATTTTTATATGTATTCTAAACAGTGAGTCAACTTTATATCTATCTATAAGGCAAGTCAATTATTTCAATTCCATTTACTAAATAGTCCAACTATTCTCCATTGATTTTTGATGTACTTTCTAACATATAGTTAATTTCCATATAGAACACATAGATATTTCTCTATTTCCGAGCACGATATTTTTTAAGACAATTTTTTGGTCTTCTTGCAACAATACTATTATGATATAATACTAATATTGTGAAGTTGCTCTAATATCTGATACTATAATATTTCACCCCTTGCTCTCCCTTTTCAAAAAATTTTAAGTCATTGTGGATCTTAATTTTTTTTATATAAATTTTAGACACTTAAAACAAATTTTCTATACCTCCCTCAATGTTCTTTTGGAATATTGATTAAGATTACATTAAATTTGTAAATGAATACAATTCATACTTTTATAATGTGAAATTATCCCATCCATTAATATGGTTTATCTCTTCTTTTATTCAGATTTTCTTTTATCATAAATGTTTGTACATTCTTGGTTAGGTTAATTCCTAGGTTAATTATTGTAATAGTTACTTTGGTAGCTTATTTTCTAATTACTTATTGATGATATGGAGGGAAGTTTTTCATTTTTATATATTCATCTTGTATCAGCAACCCGGATGAATTTTCTGATTAGTTCCAGTAGTTGATTCTCTTGAGTTTTCTATGTAAATGATTATATCATCTGCAAATGAAAATTGCGTGTATTTCCTTTCAAGTCTTGCATCATTTATTTCTTTCTCTTGTTATCGAATTAGCCAGGAACCAGCAGTAATTAGTTGAGCTGTAACTGTAAGAACAGACATTGCTGTGAATTTTCTCTTTTGGTTCATTAATGTAGTAAATTGATAGATATTTGATATTGAACTCAGAAGGAATAAATTTATTTAATCATGACATGTTACAAATAATATACCATTGGTTTTAGTTAATGAACATTTTATTTAAGTATTCATATAAGTGAAATT
>CM053509.1:46375317-46456196 GCA_028627145.1 Eidolon dupreanum | reverse complement strand
GGAGACTAAGTGATCTGTCAGTGCCCATTTGTCCCAGCCAAGAGGAAATATAGGTTCTCTGGGAGGGAGAGGAAACTGAGTGGTGTTCAGATGCTGGTAAACCCTTGGGAAGGGTTTATACCTCCTCCCATGACTTGGCTGGGGAAGGGGCAGCTAAGAAGGGGATGAAAGAGTGAGTGTGCACAGTGTTTTTCTTCTTGGTCATATCTTAGGAGGCAATGATATTTTCAGACCTCCCTGTGTGGCCAGTCTGGTATGTAATGACAGAATAGAAATGGCCATGTGCAATGTCTAGGCAGATGGTCCTAGGACAACCTCAGGAGGTTCTGTGCTCTCCAGTGTGTCTGGGGAGTAGCAGACTGTTTTTTCATGTGCTGCAGATGTGACTTACAAAACTAATGGACCTGAATTGGTCTTGTAGCCAGGATAGAGGTGAACACAGTAGCATCTATATGTCTTATGTATGCACACTGGTTAGAACCAATGGTTTCCCAGTGGATGCCTCTAAGGGCAGGTGACACTTGAGGGTCAGACAAATGATTATTCTTTCCCACCAGAACAGTGCTGAGATGTATCCATTGGGAATAAAAAGACCAGATGTCCTGATCTGACCAGATTACCCCGAATGGACTGATAATAAATTCTACCACTTGCAGAATGGGGCTCCTGTAAGAAGTTAAGTTTAGTTATAGAACAATATAGAAGTCATGTTTTCTGCACACTAAAATTTATGGCTTGATATTTGTACCTATGAAATATATTACATCGTGAAGTAATTTCTTGTTTTTATTTCTTTTGCCTATGTTATTGCATTTTATCATCATGACAACTTTTTGGAGAGCATGTATTATTATTACCTTCATTTTAGAAATAATAAAATGGAGAAGTAGAGGCATTTAGTGATTATCTCAAAGTCACAAAAGATAGAAAAGATATAAACACTAATAAATATAAGACTTGAAATTAAAGTTATTTTTCTGCTTACAAGTATATATATCTGTAAAAATAATTAATTACATTAAACATCTCTTGTAATTAGATACTTCTCTATGTGCTTTAAATAGGATTGATTTATTTAATCCTCATAACAATGCTATGATACAAGGATTACATCGTTCCTATTATATACATGAGAAAGCTGAGGCATAGAGAAATCAAGTAATTTATTTAACATTACATGAACAATGAGAGTAGAATCACACTCTGAACTCAGACAGTCTGACTTCAGTGTCTACACTCCTAACTATGTCTTTATACTTTGCCTTCATATCTAACAGAACTTCAACTGTGTTCAGGTAACCACCATACCCTAGCTTTAGGATTGGTTCCTAATTATTCCAGGTCAAACATGGTGCCCCCATTCTCCTTCCTAGAGTGATTGGTTAGAACTCAAGATTAACTCAAGTCATGTATGGCATTCCCATGGTAACTCTTATTGGCCTGTAGATGGGTACAGAATCTAGGATAGTCCAATGAAAGTAATGGAAAACATTTATATTCTAGGGGTGGAGGAGAAGTTTTTCTCTCTCTTCTGGATATATGCAATGGAGCAGGCTGCTGCTGGCAGCCATCTTTAGGCTATCAGTGGACAAGCCAAAGCCAAAAGAATTTTGGGAAAGCAGAAATGGAGCTCACTCTTTCTCTGCCCTGCCTGTTATATTGGATGATACATTTTTCATTACTTGCATCAGTTTGAACAGGATTTTCTGCTACTTGTAGCTACAATGCCTCTGTTATAACTCTACTACTTTATTACATTATTTAAAGAGATGCCTATTGTAGCAATGAGATTGAATTACATCTTGTAGATAGGGTAATTTAACGGCTATTATTGGCTCTGGATGGTAACAATACCCTCTTATGAAAAGAGTCTATGAAAGAGAAAAACTTCTGGCAAAGCATTATTCTTCCACCAGAACATAAGAAAACAAATGGAATATTTTAAATTTCAAAGTTCAATTGTGTATACTCAGAGTTACTATTGTCCCTAAGACTCGTCATTGTAACAGCGCTAAATATACTGCTTGTTTGGTTATATAGGCTCCTCAGGAGTACGGCCACTGGGCTGAGTTAGAGGAATGTGAAGAAATGCTCCCTTTGCATGTGTCTCAGTTTGTGTAGTGTGCACCTGTTGAATTGCCTGCTAATACCCCTTTTTCTAGGAATTTTTCTTCTCACCTCATTCACATATTTGCAGGTAGTACCCTGTTCTTGCTGTTAGACTTCACTTTTCCTCCGTCGATATGTTCATATTCTCTTCTTTGGGAATTTTGGCATTCATACTGAGGGATGGGGTTGTGGAGAGATAGAGAAAGAGAGAAGGAGAGAGAAAACATGAGACTTTCCGGGAGGAGCACAAACAAGAAATATAATATCCCGATGCTTCCTTTACTTCCTCATGCCATCTGTTTCCTGTTGGGACCCTGACCATTACATTGACCATGGCTTCTAATAAACATGCTTCCAGTATTTTTTTTAAACAATTCCTTAAAAATTTTTTTTTGCTTAACTTACTTTAAATTGGGTTTTCATTTCTTGCAACCAGAAGCTTGTTGTTTCAGAGATTATAGTGTTAATTTTTATGTAACTACAACAATCAGAAAAGCTAACTGGCTTTTTACAATACTGCATTTTATTAAGGGTGTTTTACAAGCACATACCCATTTGAAACTTGTACTAATCTATAAAGTATCAATCAGAGATATTTGTGCCTACTTTGCAAATGAGGAATCTGAGGCATAGAATCCAAATGACCTATTTAAGTTCACAGAATTAATATCTGGTAGAGCAGAGATGGTAATCTAAGTCATCTGGAGGTAATCCGTGTTCTTCTCAGAGCATAACTGTGCCTCCTGATCTTATGTACATATTCTCCATGGATATCTGAGTCAATCATGGTCTGTAAGCCATAAACCTACAGACCACATTTCCATCACTTCTATGGGTGATGGAATCAAAGCCCAAGGCCTGAGATGGTATAGAGAAAAGGAGCTGTAGATTTTATCTTTATAAAATAATACCAGACATTTGCCTTAATATGTACATATTTTTTCCCAAGATGTATCATGAGGAAAACTAGTTCCTTAAAATAGCCCAAGCATGAAAGTGATCCTTAAAGATCACAAGGCACATTGGCATATTAAAGGCTCTGAGAAAATCTGCAGTTACTTAGCTCATTTCATTATGTGTAACCCAGTTTTCCCAAAGTGCTTTTCAATAGAACCCTTTGGCTGTGTCCACACCTTAGGAAGTACTGCTATAGAATAGAAATAGAAATTCTATGTAAAACATTGTCCAAGTTGAATTTCCCCTTCAAGTACCAAAAAATTGTCTGTCACTTTGGCAAGACACTGGGAGTGGCAAATTATCTGTTTGGCTGAACAAACTCTAGATTTAACTTTGCTTCTATGTAAACCTGTCTTCAACATAATAACTCCTAAGTTGCTGAGTGATTTAGAGGTGATTAGATATCTTTTTATCCCATGACTTGTTGTTTCAACCTTGACCCAGTGAAATTGCCCTTTTTCAGGAAGAATTGGTAATGAAATCAGTGCCATCACTCAATTGCATATCCTTCAAGAGGCCAAGGAAAAAATAAATAAGAGAGTTTCCATGAGAGAAATTCCAGTATAATATTTTCAGCTACAGCCAAACAATGAATTGGACTATTTTATAAAAATCGTTATAGAAAACAAGGACTCGAAAGAGCCCGTATAACTTTCCTTACTCCAAATTTCAATGACAATACTACAGATTGTTTAGAATTTTTTTATTTTGAGATAAAAGAAGCCTGTTATAAAATTATATCATGGAATTAGAGCATGATATATGGAAAAAGCCTAACAGTTTCTGTACATTCACTGAGCCATCAGAGAATATTATTTGCATAATACACTCAGGGGTCAGAGCAAATAAATGCAGAGATCTTTTGCTTATGTAACTTACATTCAGAAAAGCATTCAAATGTTTTCCTTAAAAACTTAAAAAATTTTGAAATCAGTCATTCTCAACTGGAAACAATTTTTCTTACTAGGGGACATTTGGTAATGTCTGGAGGTATTTTTGGTTATCATTACTTGATGGAGGGCGGGGGTGTTACTGACATCCAATAGGTAGAGGCCAGAGATACTGTTAAACATTCCATAACTCACAGGACAGCCCCACAACAAAGAATTATTTGGCTCAAAATGCCAATAGTGCTGAGGTGAGAAGCCCTGCATAAATAGGTATCTCTAAAAACAGGCAATCATGTAAGAATAAGCATAAATATTACTCAGTTGTATCCAGCTAGTTCTTTAGAAGTGGAAAATATACTCTCTGAAGCATATAAAGTATTATCTGACTTAATTTGTTATATACTTATGTTCATCATCACTACTGATGAAATAAAACAAAGTGATATTCTCAGTGCATGGAAATGAATAATTTTAATCTTTACTTCTCTCATAAAATTAATGTCTAGTAATAGTTCCAAGGGAACCACACACGAGCAGGTGAACATGTGCTTGCACACACACACACACAATCACCCCTTATGACGGTGCCATTCTTGCTGCACTTAAATTGTTTGCAAAGTATAGAAGCAATTACAGAACAAATTCTGGGTAAAGAGATCTGGCTCAGAGGTGCTCTGGGTTATCTATGGCTGGAGCAAGCAGAACGCTTAACTATGCAGATAAACTTTTCATTCTTTTATGTGAAGCAGCAAAATAAACACCTTAACAGTTCATGGTTCCCAGAGTGCATTAGTTAATCAGCCCAATATCATTCTAATTTTCCTCATAGCTCATTGAATCAGAGCCTGTGAGCAGATAAAGTGTGTCTTTAGGTACCATGTACTTACTCCGATGACTCTATGGTTGATGGATGACTTTCTGATTTTTTGAAACAATGCCAGCTCAGGGCCTCGTGGCGGCTGCACAGTGCCTGAGATCTCTTGTTGTGCTTTGGGGCATGGGGAGAGAGGGAGGGGGCTCTGCAGTACGAGGTCTGGCTCAGTCATTTTCAAAATCAATACTTGCTCTCCAAGCCTTGGATAATTTAGAGAACATAATTCAGAATTCTCCCTTTCAGCATGTATCCTCCATCAAAGGGGTGTTTTCATCCAGAGTCAGCACAATGCTTGTGTGACCCAGGAATGCACGGATAAGGTTAAAAAGAAAGAAAGACGTGCATTTATTCTCTCTCTCTCTCTCTCTCTCTCTCTCTCTCTCTCTCTCTCTCTCTCTCCAAGCATCCTTTAGACCCAGCATATATATGTTTGTACACTTTATTATGAATATTTCTATTTGGAACAGAGAACCTAAATTATGGCGTCTGGCATTATTGCTTAATATTTAAGGCTTTTTTGGGGGGATGTTTTCTATTATAAACTCTCAGCCTAAGAGATATCAGCTCAGATAATTTATTCACGCAGGTATTATTAGGATACCAAAATTTCAGCCCAAGGTCTGTTAAACCCTGCTGTTCATTTCAGAAAGTGCCATCAAAGTAGTATTTTATTATAATGATAAAATTTTGTGTTCCTGTGCACAGAAACAACAAAGCTTCATTTGCTTAAAAACCAGCATGACACCAATTATTTAATCCTTCAGACTCTATTCACTCAGTTGCTCTAAGAAAGGAGCCCCAGTGGAAAACATCTTGGTCATTTAAGTACAAAGAGCTTGAAATTTTATAGCAATTTTCCAATACTAATTACATTTTGTACTATCTATCATATGCATGGCTTGCAAAATCCTATTGATTTTAATGAATACTAGTGCATTGGGAACAGGTTATTTTATGACATATTATGTTATAGGACCTCTATGAAATACCTAGATCTTAAAATGTGGGCACAGATATACTCTCAATTATCCACAAGTGGATTATCCACTTGGTCTATTACCCACAACATATTTTAAATTAAAGCTGCTGTCATTAGGTGACTCAGTAGCCCTAGGCCAATTTCTATCATCAATTTCTGTGCTGCTGGAATGCAAGCTCATTTTGATAGCCTTTGCTGACATGATTAGTGGGATACACTATTGGAGTTGTTGCCAAAATATAAACAGGAAAGACTTGTGGATTCTGTCTTATTCCAGATTATTCTTGTTACTAAAGCCTTCCTTTTGCAAGAAAAATCAAGAGACCAATTACAAATATAAATTCACTGATATATTGTAAATATAACATTTCCTGAGAAATAAGTAGTCTTGCACTGTCTATAAATAATTGGTAAAATAGTTCAGGCTGAAATGCCACCTGCTTTGTGGAATCTTCTGTATTTTGCCCTTCAGAATTACTCGCCTTCCCCCCTGGGACAGACTTGAGTAGAGAAGCAAGAGCACAGGCTTTGGAATGAGAAGGAGCCTGAATTCTGATTCTACAGCTTATTAGCTGGGTTATTTGGAAAGAGTACTTAACCTTACTGAACTTCATTTTCCTTATATTTAAAAATGGCCATAATAATATTTATAAAAATAATATAATAGATGTAAAGGTCATAGCTTGGTATTTGGCAAGTAACTATGCACTCAAAATACGCTTGTTTCTTCCCCTTCCTGTATCTATTTTTCATTAGATTCTGAGTTTGGAAGCACTGGTCATATATAATTCATGTTTGAACTCCCCACTGTTTATTAAATTATCTTATATATAGGATTTAATAATATTTGCTCAATTAAAGTATGAATTAAAATTGTCTTTTGATTTTATATCTGAAATAAATTATAATATTTTTCAGTGTCCATAAATCTTATAATTATTTTGCTTTTATTTTCATAGAAAGAATGAAAGCTAGGTCAATGTTTTTATATGTAAATATCAGCAATTGAGGATAAGGTTTTTCTTAAGTAAAGATTTATTCTTGATAACACTATTAACATATGTATATGGCTGTATTATGTGCATATTATATATGTATGAAGACATATACCGACTAACATTAACAGCAGGAAAGACTTCTTAGCAAGTTCATAGATTGTCTTATTGCCTTTAGAGCTATTCTCAAGGCTACATGTTGAAATAAGAGTTTTTGCCATGAGTAAAACAACATATTTTAAACTTACATTTTTATTTTTCAGTTGGGGACATGATACAACAAAGCTTCCACAGACTTATAATCTTAATGAAAGCAGATATCCTTAGTGTGATAAACAATCAGTTAATCCTGGGAAATCAGAGATTCTTAAAATTGTATTTTTTAGCCATAAACTTCATCTTTCTCTCTACATATGTGTCCAGCTGGAGTATGCCATACTCATTCCTTGAATATTTAGTTTGTGCCTTCTCTGTCCATGGTACTGAGTGGTTCCTGTGGAATCAATCAAATAGGAGTGAAGTCAAGCTGGGATAATTATGCGTACATCCCTGAGTGTTGGGCTTGGTTGACTGGCACTCTAACAGCAATATCACTCTTTTCAGTGTATTTATTTATTTAATTTTGGCCTATATACTCATTGCATTTGAAAACTATAATTATAGGAGTATTATATGCTTGTAAAATATTATATAAATATATAATCTGGAAAGTTTGTCATTTATTCAAGTAAGCACACTTTTTATTTAGGGTTTATCAGTGCTAAAAACAAAATGAGCTAAAAAATTCTTGGACAAAGGTTGCATTTCAAATCTGTAACTATATTGTACAAACATTTGTAGGTGTATCTTTGGAAAGAAGCACTCAGGATTGCATCTGTTTCCAACATCTGTGCATTTAAATCAGCAACAAAAATAGGAGGCATTTGGGCCTTCCCTACTAAAATATTTCTTAGTTACCTTGACATTTTGGATAATCAGATCAAAGATGATGTTCCTCTTTATTTCAGTAACAAGAGACATTCTACCTTTCTGAAATGGTGTTACACTCATTCTTGCCAACACAGTACTAATGAAAAGGACAAATAATTGGATCTCTCTTGATTTCCTCCATGCAGCAGCTTAAATACATAAGTGCATAGCAACAATATGTGAATAACATATCAAAATAAATATGTTCAAGTGCAGTAGGTTGAGTGGGTTGTGTGGGGTCAGCATAATGAATGGAAGTTAATTTCTGTTCAGTCAGGTGAGGTACAAATGCATCACCTCTGCTGGAAAATGGTTGCAATTGTGGCTGAATGGTCTAGTTTCCTGTGGGATACAAGCAGCCTATTATTTCATGTCTTAAAAGACTTGTTCAGGTTTGACCATTTGGATAGAAATAAAAACAATAGAGTAAGGAGACGAACATGAGATCACATCATGTGAACCATTGAGGCTGGGTCAGTAATCCAGGAGACAACCCCTGTTTGGTCTGGCAGTACCAGGAGCTAGATGGTCCAATTCACAATTGCAGGCCCCACTTCATTACTAATAAGATGAGTCAGGATGGGAACCAGAGCTGGTGGTCCTTTGGCTACCTAACGCTTCCTAAGCCATGATTGAAGTAAATTAGTAAGGAGGAAACCAAGTCATTCCTCAGTGAATTTGAGCCAACCAGAATAGCTGTCTGGAAAAGGTAAGCTGCTACATGTGTTTATGTAAGTGGCCTAGATTCTTAAAAAAAAGTCTATTTAAATTAGAAATGTGCAGGATCCTTTGTGTGGGAGGTGAGATGAAACTATAGAGGAACCAGGCGAATTTCTTATTGTGATTTGTGAAAATAACTTCTTGCTCATATATCTGTAAATTTACTTACAATGAATTAGTTTTAGGGGCATTTACATAAAGTTTCGGTACATACAAAATAAGAATCTTTCTTCAGACACCCAAGAAAGAGTCCCCAAATCATAGGCATTGGATTACTGGGATTTCACTTGGTAAGGCCTATGTCTGAATCATTTAAGTTCAAACAAGGGCTTATGCTGGTCAAGTTATGTTTGAACAAAATGAGAGAGAGAGCCATGATAATTTTGTTAATAAATTTAGGTTTTGCAGAAAGCCAAATATAATTTAGTAATACTTTAATAGGTATGATTTTTTTCATACCCTGATTTTGCCAGAAAATGGCCCCATTCTTCACTGTATCTGGCTTGGGAACTCACTTAACATTTTCAGTGTGGTAAAATCCACCAAACCTTCCAGATTCCAATCTGAGTTGCTTCTAAGTCCTAGGTCCCTTAGCTAGAATGGTCTTTTTGTCCCATGAAGTTATATGGTCTTGCACACTAAAGTAGCCTCTCACAAATTTATTCTCTAATTCTTCCTCCGGCATGTATTGGAATGAGTTTTGATGTAATTGAGTTCTTTGTCCAAATCCACTAAGTGAGTGCCATCTTTGAGCTGCAGACTTGCAGAGAGATGAACTAGAGAAAATGAGTTCATGTTCATGAACCAGTCTTCGGTTTCCATTACACATGCCTAGTGTCTACTGGCAACTGCAAAAGAGAAATTCTGGCCATTTGGCTAAACATTTACCTAAACACTAATCTAGTGTAGGGGCTACATCTGAGGCACTGACAGGAAGGAAGGTGGATGGACCATCCATTCTTGACGATTCTGCTCTGCAGTTTCCTAGAGACACCCTTCTGGAGAAGTCACTTACCACTGAAGGTTCTTAATCAAAGATTTATAAAGCAAAAAAAAGAGCAGCATGCTAAATGTTTGCTTGTGTTCTGAGATTCGTGAGGTAGAGAGTCAAAACATAAAAAACATGATTTGTGTCTGTGTAAGAGATAATCAGTTCTGTGAGAAACTCATGAGAAGTTGGGAAGTAAATAACTGCTAAGTTAAAAAGAGGTAATTTATTACATTTTGTCGAATTGTCTAAAACATCTTTTTAAAATAGGCACTGTATAGGGCATATTGAGTTAAGCTGGCTTAAACAAATCTAGAGGTATCATTTTTTATCTATTGTCATTTTTTAGCACTTAAATTTTTACTTTTATCAAAATTCATCTACGATGGTTATATAAAAACATAACAAATTTATTTTAAGGAACTGGAAATTTTAATTTTCTTCTTTTGGAGACTACAGTGTATCTTAGACATCTCCATTATTGTTCCTTAAACGAATCTGCCATTTTTCTTATATTCAAGTAGGAAACTGCTTCTAAACTCCTCTATTTTGTACTATACGAAAAACTGAAACACATTCTGGTGTCCACCCCACCCTCCCTCACAGCCCAAGTCTCTTCATGGGCCTCTATCTCTTAAACCACCTGCTAATCATAACAATTGCTAATTTGAGCTCTTTTTTAGTCACTTCTGGTGACACTGACAATGCCATCTAGCTTGCAATGGCCATGTGGTCAGTCCCCCATCCATCCTAGCAGGCTGCTGCCGCTGTGCCTTTAGCTGGGATCTCCATTGTTCTCCCGGCCTCTGCTGACCATAAGCAATTCCTTCTTCTCTAATCTCGGGGGATCTGCTTCTTTCACAATGGGGGCAGGGCTATTTGCTTTGTGTGCAAGATAATCTTCCCTAGAATTGTTCACATATGCAAACATACATGTCAAAAAACCCTGACTCCTAGATGCGGAAGGATATAGATACCTATATATGGGTACATATATATACACACACACATACACACATACACATACATTTTAGTATTAGTAATTATAATCACTTAGCAGTCTTGCCTAGATATTTGCATTTTGGGTACACACACACACACACACACACACACACACACACACACACACACATTTTAGTATTAGCAATTATAATCACTTATCAATCCTGCCTAGATATTTGCAAGTCACTCAGTAATATCTATTATTTTTAATTAGTTGGGTTTCTTCTTGCCTTGTTTTTAAGTCATGATATTTTTCTTCTCAGACATGGCAATAGCGATTTTAAATATTACTAAGTTTTCCACCACTTTAAACCGCTTGAAGCCCCTGCATATCCTGCCCACCCCTCAAGAAATCATTTTGGGATTGACTCAGAGATGGAGGTAGATGCAGTCCCTGGCTGGGATGAATGATTAGGAGTGAAGAATTGATCATCTATACAGGCAGGCCTGAGCTCTACTTGGGAGCGTCCCTTGGCTGAATAGCTGATAAAATTTACTGAATTTCCATGTCTGAACCTTTGCAATTGCACTCTGTACTCCACTTTGATGGATTTAAAGCTGGTCATTATGTTACAGGGCAAGTTGTAGCAGGAATAAAAGCAGGTCGTTTCAACCAGCCATTTTAATCAGGAGACAGCCTTACTCTGTTATCATTAAACATATCTTGCCATATGCCATAGAAAGGGATAGAAGCATGCTCGACTTTTAGGGCAAATTAAAAAAAAAATGTTTTGATTTTGTAGAAAGAAAGAAAAGAAGTAATTCATTTATATAAATTTTTAGAATATTATCTGCCTCAGTAAACAATGCAGTTTTGTAAGCTCCCTTTGGGACTGTGACTCTCTTTTCCCCTAAAACACTGAAGTGAATTATAAAGCGAAAAACCCTTGCTTTGTCATTTTCGGTTGTTCTGTTGGGAGCGGTGATGGTCCTGGGCTGCCAAGCACGTCGAGAGCGCCCCCTAGGCGTTGGCGCATGACACGGCAGGAGGAAGCGGCGGCTGTTAGATATAACCTGCTGCCTATGTCCCTGTCCAAATCCACGCGCGAAGCTGGGACCGCAACACACAGTGTGACGGTTCTCTGTGCTCCCTGTGAGAGGGTGGACTTGCAAGCGTCTCCACTTGGTTCAGAAGTTTCAGATGGAGGCAGCTCTGGGTGCCTGGCTCCCAGCGGTCCAGGCTAGCGTTCCTGCTAAGGCTTGGGCACATGCTCTCTGGTTCATCTTGTGCCTCCTGGTGCTCTAGGATTTCACAGGGTCCCACTTTGGACATCTTTGTGGGGTGGGACAAGATCGTGTGTCCTACAAAAAGCACGGCTGCCTCTTTGTGGTCTAAGACAAAAGAAAGCCACCTGGGAGTAAGAAAAAAGGCACTGGACTTAGAGACTGAAGATTCCAGTGTTAGTCTTGGCTCTGTTGCTTACCAGCTATGTGACTTTGGGCAAATCACTGCACTTCTCTGAGCTTCAGGCTAGTTCCTTTATAAAAGGAAGGGATTTGATCATATATTTTCCATGATTATGTCCAGCTACAAAGTCTGTCTTTGACCTCAGTATTGAAGATTTTTCTTTTTAAGTTTGCCAACTAAGTCAATATAACACTTTACTAAATTCTTGAAAGATCCAAATTGGGCAAAAAAATCTCCACACACAAAAAACAAAAAACCAGAATATATTTGGTTTGGAGGTCATGTCTCCTGGCTGTGACTAGCAAAAAGTCAATTTGATTGACTCTGTGGCATCTTCATAACCAATCCAAATTCCCATTTGATGTTAATCACTCTTCAAAGGCAGGCCCATTGTCAAAATTGAGCAACTCTTCCTTCCTATTCTGGTGGTCACTTTCTGGCCACATTGATCAGCAGCCACATTGATCCAAATGGTGGTGCTCTCTCCCCCTCTTTCATCCCTGCTGGCTGGTTGCTTGATCACTGATGAATAATTGGTCCTCCATTTATGGGTGGCTGGTATGCAGCTTCTCTGGGCTGACAACCCCCGGAATCATTTTTGAGGCCTGCTCTTCTGCAGATATTTGTTGATAAAACTGCTTGGGAAAGATTACTTGTTTTTGTTTGTGAAAGCTGCTGTGATGCAAGCAGTTGAGGAGTGGGGCCTGTGTTCCTGCTTGGGTGAGGATGACAAGGAACTCACACAGGGATTGTTTCCTGGAGGGCTGGGGATACAGGCCAAGGTAAGAGCAGAGGTTGGGGGATATCCAATGTCAACAATATGACCTGTTCGGACTTTTGGAAAATTCATACAACCACTTACCTATTTAAGGGTGGTAATTTATCTTTTTTTTTTAAAATCAATAATAATGATAATACTGGTTATTCTGCCTTTCTTAGTTAAAACTCTACCCTGATCTCTTAAACCTTTGTGGCTTTGCCTAAGCTGTTTCCTTTCCCTGAAAATGCTCTCTGAATTTGTCTGGCAGGTTAGGTCTCAGATCAAAAGCTTTCATGCCAAATAGGTATTCTGAGCTTGATTTAAAAGCTGCAATTTCTTGGCTATTTCTAGAGAGTCACATGCTTAGGGAGAATATATTTAAACTTAGTATACCATAGAAACAAAAGAATTCTTTCAGGACCCCATGTTTGTCAGGGAGATGAGCCTCTTGGTTACATGTGGCTTTTGTTTGGCTCAAAATATGAGCATGGGTATAATCATTTAGGGAATTGTATGTGGCTGTATCAAGTTCTTGAAATCATATTTTTTTTAAATGAACAATATCTGAGAATGACAGCAATTCGGGACAATTACAAAGTTGTTGAAAACTGTCTTTCAACTTTCAAGTAATAATAATACCTTACATAAAAAGTTCTGTAGTATTACCAAGAAACTTTAAAAAAATCCAGAGAAATAAGCATAGCAGGTACTATTATACCCATTTCTCAGACAAATCAAATCAGACTCAGGTAGGTTAAATCATTCTGGATAATGACAAAGAGCTAAATAGAGTAGTTAGGCTGGGACCAAGCTTGGCCTCCATCTTTCTCTGGTCCACTGTCACTATGATGGACATGTTATATGGAATCTAAGGATTGTGTTGCCTTGGAAGGAAGGAAGTGACAAACTGTGGCCAATATAAAGTCCATACAAGCCACTGAGCATCTGTCTCAGGCACAGGTTTAGGAAGGCAGAAATGCAGGAGGTATAAGTCCTGGAAATCGTGTGAGACCTAGGCTAAGCAGTGCTCAGAGCATGGATTGGGTCAGCATGTATGTCCGAACAGACTTTCAGTGAATATCTTATCTCTGTTGCTCCTGTGTTTCTCCATTTTCTCTTAATCTTCGGCCATTTCTTCAGTCTCTCCACAAAAGGGATTCTAGGAGAAGAAAGAATAGCTTATGTGAAATCTCTGTACAATATGGAAGACACAGGGAAGGAACACAGTGCAGTTGGAGTGCAGGGTTGAGGCTGGGATTCTAGTAGCCATGCATGTAGAGGGGATTACCTGGTACCTCCTTGTATTCTCTCTGCACAGGATCTTTGTGTCAAAGAGGACACGTGTAGCTTCAGGAATCACTACCCAGGTACCAACCCTGGTGGCTCTGAACGAAGACCCAGGACTCAGTGTGAAGAGCAAATGCAGCCAAATATGGCCACAACTCTTCTTGGTGGGTTACCTGGCACTTTGGGTTCTGATTTTATCAACATAGGAGCATCAGCTTAGCTACATGATGGCAGAACAAGAATCCTGGGGGCAGTGTGACATGGTGAATGAGAGCACATATTTTTTAGTCACATTGTCCTGTATTTGAATTTCTGCTCTAACATAGAGTAGCTCTGTGGTTAGACAAGTTTCTTAATTTCTCTTTGTCTAATTTTCCTCATTTGTAAAATAAGAGTAATAGTGATTACCTCACAGAATTGTTGGGAGTGATAAATGAAAGAATAAATGTTACTTACTTGGCATTGTACTTGACATGTAAGTGCTCAACATTACCATATAAGTTTAGGTTTACCTTGAGACTGGAATTAAGACTAGGGAACCAAAATAGGTTTAAGACACCCTAGATTATGGTGATGATGATTACAGGAAAGAAAGAAAGAAAGAAAGAAAGAAAGAAAGAAAGAAAGAAAGAAAGAGAGAGAGAGAGAAGGAGGGAGGGAGGGAGGGAGGGAGGGAGGAAAGGAGGGAGGGAGAGAGAGAGAAAGAGAGAGAGAGAGAGAAAAGAAGGAAGGGAGGAAGGAAGGAAGGGAGGAAGGAAGGAAGGAAGGAAGGAAGGAAGGAAGGAAGGAAGGAAGGAAGGAAGGAAGGAAGGAAGGAAGGAAGGAAGGAAGGAAGGAAGAAAATAGCCACAAGCTATTCTCCAATTCTGCTTTTACCCTTTTCGATACATATATACATGTCTATAATGGTAAGTTGGGTCTGTCGTCTTTATACCCGCTTATACTTTAAGCCTTTGTAATCCCTATTAGAAAAGATAATGTTGGGAATGATTCTGTGATTCCATTTGACTTGGGCATGAATAAGAATTTTTTGAGCAGACACTGCTGCCTTCATCACATTAGTCAGGCCAAGGATACAAAATATCCCCTAAAAACCATATATATGATCTTCTCAGATTTATGAATCTTTAAAATTGAATAAGCTCCTTGAGAAATAAGCAGAGGAAGCACCACTAGCTTCATCTTATGCATGGGAAAACTGATGCTTTGAGAGAATAAAGCATAGAAAGTCCCCTAGAAAATGGCTTAGCATGTAGTAGATGTTGATTTCCTTTGTCATCATTCTACTGAGAAATGGCAGAGCCATTTATAAAGAGCCATATATCAAGGACTAACTGGACCTTTGGCTCCAGCCCCATACTCTGCTCACCCCACAGCTGCCTTTCCAGATGTCTTAACTTTGGATTGGGAGAACGCTTTTTTGAATGGTAGATCACTGAGACACAGGTCCCTTCTGGTGGTCTGTTGGTGTTTAAATCTTCCGCAGATAATTTCCTTACCTTGGCCCAAGATGCCTGTGGAATGCAGAGGCCCTGGTCCCAACTAGAGCACTATTGTCTTTATTGTGACACTCTCTATTGCCCACACTTTTTCTGAATTTCAAATGACATCAGACTTGCATGAAATTTCTCACCCAATAGCCAGGTGGTTCAGGAGCTTACAGCCCAGACCTCTCTGGAAGTATCTCTGATATGAGTGCTGTAATGTGAGCAATCATATAGTCTGATATGAGCTGGAGGTTAATCCAAGTGAATGAATGAGCTAGGTCACTCTTACTGGGCTGTGTAAAGGACAAGATATCGAGGTTTCTCCCCAGCAGAGAAGACTCATGTATTTGACAGTAGGAACATTGATCTTAATTTCCTGGTCTGCTTTACCAAAAGCACCAGTCTCTCATTTACTTTCATTAATTATTTTCTCTAATTTATGAATACATTGTATACATGATTAAGGGTTCTTCTGCCCTCAAAGAGAGTTTCATCTGTGAAAGAGAGAACATTATGAAATAGTATAAACCTTAGAAACCTCTGTTTATTTTGTTGTGAAGAATTCTAAGTACTTCCATGCACTCAACTGTCTGTTACTTCAAGAAAGGGTTACCTAAAAATAGACTTGTTCTTGGAAACTGACTTAAATGTTCTGCCATGCTTCCTTTTTTGCACAGATCAGATTTCCAGAGCCAGGCATTTTTCCAGACAAGGCTGACCTTGGCCTCCTTCTCACCCTGTGTTTTCTGTGGCTTCGTTATCCAGATAACCACTTCCTTTCTCCACTTTCCTTGGGCCTCTGTCCTCCAGATTATCTCAGGGAGAAGTTCTCATTTCATTGGCAAGCCTTTGAGAAAGAATAGATGAGTAACAGGGTATAGGACTCTCCACTGGCCCTTCATGGAATCTTAAACAGTGCTGGGGGCTGGTTCTGTCTTAGCTCCAAAAGCCATTATTTCCTCCTTTGGCTTTTGAAAAAGGAATGGAACTTGCATTTATTTTTGTCTTTGTAAGATAAAATATTCATTCATTCATTCATTCATTCATTCATTAGCGCATACATTGAACATCCAAAAGTGTGTGTGTGCATATGTATATTTTTTGAGCAGATACTTTATGCTAGGCTGTGATGATAGCTAGTTTGCTGGGGCTAAATTCCTGTGTTCGAGGACCTCCACTGCCCATTGTGTTATACGACTCACTGCTCCCTTCATTGTAGGGAGGAACAGTGTCAAGAAACCTCTTTCCCTAGTCTTGGTCCTTTGTCTCCTCACTCTTAGCTCTCTCCCTGTTTCACATGGCCAGGTCATATACAGCCTCTGAGACTAAGTTTTTACTTTCCCTTCTTCCAATAAGCTTTTCATGGTCATTCCTACCCTACATCCTCCTCTGAACACAAGTGATATTTTTCTTAACATAGTCTTTATTCCTACATATATCATACAGCTATTTATGTATATGCCAATAGTCCTAAACTATAATCAGGTATATATGTAATAGATGCTCAGTAAGTGTTTGTTGGATGTTGAGCAAATGTTTCTACCATTTCTCTAAAAGCTATTTTCAGCTGAAGTGAGGTTGAATGGCTGCCAGAAAAAGACACATTAGGTTATTTCAATGTTAGCAAAATGAAAATCTTGGAAATGACAGCATCATGCTCCTTTTGGGCTGTGCTGCCATTCCTATGCATAAAAAGAACAGTGGTACATTGTATCATGGTGCCTGGGAAAGGGCGTAGGATTGCGGGGACTTTTCTCCTTCAATATGTAGAATAGCTTGTCCATCTCATCTGGAGAAAAGAACTGGATTCATAAATGCAATAAAATTCCAATTTACTCAGCAGAAGGGTAAACATCTTCTGGTAAATAGTTAAATAAAAAATTTCCTTTTATTTCATTTCTGGCTGGAAAATTTGCCAAAATGTCTCGTGAAATATATTAGAGGAGCAATAATGATAACTGAGGTCTTATAGTACATTTGGCTCATTATTTTAAATGTTAGTTATGATTGTGCTGTATTATGGGCATAGATAAAAAGATATAGGAGATTGAGTGACATTTATATTGACCCCAGGCTAAATCTTCAGATTTTTTAAAAATGAAAATCCCTACTATCATCTTATTTTGTATGAGCATGACTTGCTAGAAGAATACTTGGCATTAGAGAAAACTGGGTCTGAGTTTTAGCCCTTCCTTTTCTGTGGAAATTTAGAAGTCTCTGAGTCAGTTTCTTCACCTGTAAATGGGAACAATAATAACTGCATTTTTCTCCATGGGTTGTTATATGGATTAGATGAGAAATGATCCGAAAAGCACATAGCACAGCCTGGCACAGAGGGACCAATACATATTAGCTTTGATAATGATGGTAATAATGAGGATATTGTCTGTATTAGTTTCCTAGGGCTGCTGTAAAAAATTGAAACAGACGGGGTGGCTCAAAACAAAAATTTATATTTTCACAGTTCAGGAGGCCAGCAGTTTGAAATCAAAGTGTCAGCATGGTTGATTCCTTTTGGAGGCGCTGAGAGAGAAACCGTCCCATGCTTCTATCCTACCTTCTGGTGGTTGCCAGTGATCCTTGGTATTCCTTGGCATATATATGCATACCTTCAGTTTCTGCCTCTGTCTTCACATGGCATTCTCCTCTCCCTGTGTTTCTGTGTGCACTCTTCTCTTTTTTAAGGTCACTAGTCATTGGATTTAGGGTCCACCCTAATCCAGTATGACCTCATCTAAATTATATCTTAAAAGACTCTATTTCCCAATAAGGTTACATTCTGAGGCTCCCAGGAGACAGGAATTTTGGGGGACACTATTCAAGCCACTACGTAATCATAAAAACAAAATGAAGATATACTCATAAAAATAAAATCTTAAACATATCTGTCTGGCGAAGGGCTCTAATTAGATGGGTCCTAATCAGATGGGTCATGGCCAATATAGGTTAATTTGGAACTTTCTATGGAGTATATTTTATTGACAAGGTCCTCAAATTTTCTATCTTTGGGTAGGTTTACAGGGTCCTAGAAAAACGAATAATTCATAAGAAAAATGGTGTTTTCTCGATTCACCCAGGTTATGATTTAGTCTTTTCCTTGCTCATCTGAGTCAGTTTGTGCCATATCTTTATTCAGTATCATCGGAGAAATGGAAAGTTTTAGCTAATCCGAATCTCTGGTTAATGAGAAGTATCTGTGCATCTCACTTGTGACCAACTGAGGAAGAATTTTAAGTACAGTGAAATTCGTGATACATGGAAACACCAATAAATATAATATGGTCCTTCTTCAGTGATTCAGAAGGGTGTCAAGGTTAAGCTTAAGGGCCATAATTTTGAGCAATAGTTATAACTGCAGTAGAAATATGTAGATGATGGCTAATAGAAAGTTCCCATTAACCAAAAGCTATACTAGAAGGGAATAGCTTTTCTTCTCTTCATTTACAAGTTAATAAATAAATGAATTGGAATGGTAATTAGGCTCATACTTCTTGCTTTACACATTTATATTTCTGTCTATGCCAAGGTTCCTAGGCAGAGCTGAGGTTGCTATATCAGAGACCAGCGGAGGATTCTCGTAGGGGCATGACTTCACCGCCAACCCTGCCCAAGGAATCCTTTCTGTTTCTCCATGTGATCTCCAAAGATGATACACTCATTCTAGAGGCAAAAACATTGGATTTAGGAAGTGTAAGTTTTAATGCTTTAATGCTTAAGCAGTGGCTGAGATGCTTAGATGAAATGCAATATAGAAATGTAAAACAATACTCACCGGAATTTCATATTTTTATTTTTTTATTTTTTACTACATTATGTTTATTGGTCAAGTTCTGTTGGTACCATTAGAGTTAAGGTTGTATCGTTTCCATTTTAAATCTCTATTTTCAAGTGCTTTTGACATATGGTGTATGTTTTCAAGTCAGAGGGGATTTTATCTCAACAAAATGTGAGGGGAAAAAAACAATCTGATTCTGAGTGCACATCTTTTACTTAAGGGAACCAAATGAAAAAAGGTGGTGTTTTCAAATAGTATTTTGTACTTCTATAACTTAAAAATCAGATTTTTTCAAAACGGTATTTTTAAAATTTTCACAATATCAAACATTTGTATTAAGATTTGTGACAAGGAAAGGATTAATTAATCAGAGAGGAAAATAAAATAAATAGAAATGATCAGTTGGAATAATTAATGTTATCACAGAGATATTATATCGCAAATATCTCTCAGTGTTGATTACAAGTATCAGGCTTATGTAGTTCTTGATTCATAGCTTTCCTTACAGCTATTCCATGTCTCTTCATTTTAGCTGCTTATTTTTGAGGATATTGGCCTAAAGTAAATAACCTCAGCAGAAACCTGTGATCTGGGAAGTTTTAGTTTGACTTTAATTCATCCTAAAGGAAAGGTTTAGAAGAGTCTCTCAAGATATTCTTCATACATTTAGGTTTAGATTTTCTTCAGAGCTACACAGAAAATAGAAAGTAAGTCTGTTAGAATCTATAGACAGGATTTCATGTAAAAATGTCTGAAAACTCCATACTTTGAGGGCCTTCAAATTCAAATACAAAGCTTATGAGGCTTGGAAGGTTGCAAACCCAGACTAGTTTGCCTATGTTTCTTACACCTTTGCCCTAAATAATCCCACAGAGTTGAACTTACACACCCTTCAAATATAGGAGAAATGAACTCATTAAATTTTAATTGCCAATATGCTGCATCTAATTATATTGTGTCTTGTCTTAACTCATAACTGCTGTTTAATAAATTTAATTAATTTGGTTCTCCTTTCCATTCTATTTATACAAACTGATTTTCAATGAGCACAGAGTTGCAGACTCCTGTAAACAAGGGAGATGAGTAACCTTTGATTTTCAAATTACGACCTCATTAGAGCATGTGTGTATGTGTGTGTGCATGTTTGTGTAAAATTTGTTATTCTAAGGAGAAGGGCAGCACCTTTATAATTAGCCCCCCACCCTGGGCCTCAAGGGTGTACTAATAAAGAAAATTTCATACACTGATGTGCTTCCCACCTCATTTCTTTGTTCTATCACCCTGTTGTTAATAACACCCTGAAGCAAAAGAATGTTTGTGAAGCTAAGAGCTGTCCAGATAAGAGAAAAGGTCATGATCCCTCTCCTGCATGTTCACCAGCAAAGGAACACCGATCTGAAAGTAAGAGGTGCCTGTCAATATGGAGTGGGCAGGCAGAAGCAACCATCAAATTGAAGGTAGCGAATGCTCACACAGTTGTACTGAGCTCCAACCTTAACACAAAATCAATAATCACCAAAGTATTACAATATGAAATGACTGAATCATAGGGGTGGAGGGAGAGGACGTCTGTGCGAAGCTTTATAAATGCTAAAAGTAAGGAGTGTGGGATATTTCTCACCATCTTCGGGTTCCTGTGATGAGAGTGCTACAGGCGATTAAGTGAATAAAATGGACTTGGAGAGCCTAAGGCATGCCCCATTTTATTAATGTATGGTGTGGCAGGTTTTTTAAACTTCTAACTTGATAACATGGAGAATGTGAAGCTGCTTGTTTGATTTCAGGCCCCAAATTTGAGTGCAATGAATAATATTAATTCATGGAGTTTTCATTTCACTGCCTGAAGTAATTGCATAAAGGGCATATGTGTCATAGGACAAATGTCATTCTTATGATGGGGAGGAAAAAAGATACTTATAGACTAGATTTTTAAAGAACTGAGTGAAGAATCATAGTTTTTTTGTTGTTGTTTGTTTTTTCAGGTTGGTTTAAACAAAGGCCCTTTCCTTTCTTCCCCTGGAACACTTTGCTTTGGGGCATTAATTGTGTGAGAAAACCCTCCTCTTCCAAGAAGACTTCTGAGATCCAGTGGAGATAACAGAATTCCTCCATTTACTGGCCTAAATACTAACTGTCCTCAGGCAATAGGGTTTAATCTGATAGGAAAATTGAATAATACACAATAAAAAAAGTAAGATTTCAAAGAAATTGTACAAAATTTCTATGTTTATAGGCTGTTTCCTATAGGTATAAGTGTCACTCCCCTGCTTATTAATTCCTGAATAATATTTTGGGAGAGGGGGTAGCACAGACACAAAACTGTAAAACATACCGTTAGAGTGAATATATTTGATAATAATGAAAACTTTATCTTGTACTCTCCTTTTAAAAGTGGAAATGTTTTGCTTTCTTTTAATTTATTTCATTATTTTCTGTTTTCTTGTCTACGTATGTATGTATGTATGTGTGTGTGTGTGTGTACGTATGATGTATCTATATATTGTATCTATTCATGTATATATGTATGCATGCATATATCTATCTATGTATGCATCTATGTATCTGCATCTCTCTCTCTCTCTCTCTCTCTCTTTCTGATTCCATTTACTGGTGCTGCTGGTGGCCTGACTACAAAGTCCAGCATTGAGGACTTCTCTGCCAGCCATCTTATAAGCAAAAAACTAAGCTCTTGTTCCTTCCAACATGCAGCTGTAGATAAAAATCTAAGAACATTGATTGAAATTAAACAGTCAAGTGCTACAGGTTTCTGTCGGATAACTTAGCTGGGCCTGAAAAACAACCCAGAGGAGGCTGTTTGCTTGTTTGATGTTTCGATGTGCCTGACCATTCATAAAACTTAGGTGATGAAAAATCCAGCCTTGAAATTCCCTCTTAGTTATTACTGCTATTACAGCTCAAGATATCTTACACTTCCTTTAGTGACCCTTCCTCTCCATACAGCCACACACAAACACATATGCATAGACAACAAAAAAATGTCCACAACAGCTTTATCAAAAGCACACTTATGAAGTGAATAAAAAATAAAAAATTAGGACTCTACCTGATGGAAATGACTGTTCTGATTTCTACCCTTAATTTTCAAAAGAAATTCAGAGGAAGAACCGATGATTAATTGTAAAGAACGTGATTTGCAATAAATGTAAACATTAAGTAGGAGATAGGTGGGGGAAGGAAGACCAACCAAACAGAGAAGCTGGCCAGGGAATGCTTGGGGACCTTTCTGGGTTGCTGGCTAGTATTCTTTGAAGTATATATGCTGCATTGATGTGTGGGTGCCTGGAGCTCAGCTAGAATGTCAAATCTATTCTTTTTCTCTCTGATAACACAAGAGACCTATTGTGGAGACGCAGGCACAAGCAAAAATCATTGCAGCTCTCAAATCGTAGACCGGGATGTTTATCAGAGATTTCGCTACTATTTGCAGGGAGAAATAAATACAATCAATCGAAGAACACTGGATACAATTAAAATATTCAAGTTTTAGGGTTATAAATATTTCATGTTGTGTAAGAAAATGATAGCTTTATTTTTCTTGTACAGTAAACAGGTTTTCTTAACACTGTATATTTTATTTGCCTGTACTTAAGGATCAAGAGTCTTTCTCAAGTCTAGGGGCAGTCTACATGTTTAAGCACAGAGAAAGGGGTCTGCAACATCCTGGGGCACACCTGTGAGTGCCAGTGAAGTTGCAAGAGTGAAGGATGCTGGCGATGGAATTCTGTCTTTTGATTAACAACTGCTTAAGCAACCATCTAGAAAAAGCATTTACAGAAAAATTCAGGTCAACCTATACCAGTTCTACTTCTATGCCTTGAAGAATAAGAATACAGCATTCCCATTCAGTACATAATACAATGTAATGCTCTTCACACAGAAATAGATCAATAAGTGCTGTTGACTGGTGACTGACTTTACTTAATGTCTATTCTTTCCATACCTCAAACTTCTTTGACAGTGCTCATTCACTGTTTTTTCGTTTTGTTTTGTTGTTTTGAGCAATGCACTGGAAAGTGCAAAATTTCTCCTCCTCCCCCATAATTAAGCAAATGAGGCAGAGTCAGCTGACTGGGTTCTTTCTAGGCTTCTCTTCCTCCCTGACATTGGCTAAGTCATATCACTTTTATGGACCAATTTCTTTCCCTGCGATGTGGGGGAAATAACACAGAACTTTCAAAGTTCAGGTTTCTCCCGGTTTCAAAATAAAACTTAGAAGCTTATGGCAGTGTTATTGTTGCAAAAAAAGCAACAATGTTTCTCTGCAACATTATCCTAGTACCATCATCATCGTCATCATCATCAACAAGTTTAACATTGACTGTACCTAGCACTTTATGTACATGGTCTCATTTAATCCTCACACTAGGCGTATGCAGTCTGTGCTGTTACTATCCTCGTTTTATAGATGAGGGAACAGACAGAGAGAAGCTAAGAAACTTGCCTAGATTCACACCGTTGTGAGTGGTGGGACCATTAGTTATTGCACGTTTAATTAGTTTGCAAGATCTTTTAAGAGTTATTTTCTCTTTTTTTGTATCTTCCCTGCAGACCCCCTTCCTCACATCAGCACACACACACACACACACATTCACACACCACACTACATTGCCTTGCCCATGGGAGATTCTTGATATATTTCAAGCACTTGAACTCATAAAACTCTAAAACTAAAATCCAATCCAATCTACTACCTTAAAGGAATGGCCAAGTCAATCAGACTCAATAGGAGAGATACAACTCAAAACATAAATTTTCTCCCTCCTCCCCCAAAGTATCCAATATCTATAAGTGACAATGTCCAAATTATGTGACTGGAATTATATAAATGACAAGGTTGATTTTCATGTGTGACAAGTGGAATCAGTATCATTACTTTATAGTCACACCTCACATTTTCTTAAATTACTGAATTAGGAAAAAATGAGAACATCAAATTATTCTCTAAAGGGACTGTCATCTGAGTCAATATTTTATTTTGTCAGAGTCTCTGATAAGTATTGACCCATGGATTGATGGACTGGTTTGAATCTGAGCCTATCCCAGACTTGTTAGAACATACTTCTTAATTAAACTTTTGGAGAGTAGCAGAGATTCTTTCTGAGTTAATATTTTAATAGTTGATTGTCAGTAAAGAATTCGCTCAGAAGCAGGACTTTTCCAGATGTGAATTTATGTGTTATTTCCCCCACATCACTGCGCTATTAAAAATACAAAAAAAGTGTTCCAGTGTATTTGCTTTTTCTTACCAACTCCAAAGACTGATCAGTTGCCGTTTTATTCACATTTACATCAAGGCTAAGTCTTCTGGCCTCACCTCTTCAGATCAGTGGTCGGTGTGGGATCAGTGGTATGGATAGAACTGACCTTCCTGGACCTCTCTTCCCTAACATAAACCTTGGAAAATGAAAATGGGAAGAACACTGGCAGCCTGTTCAGGCTTTTAGTATTCATGCAAGGCTAAAACCTGGTCTTGCAGCTGCTTGAGGAAATTAGACTCCAACCTCCTGCAGGCCACATTGTCAAAAACACTAATTTCTTGGGGAACAAACAAAGAAATTTGAATAATCAGCAATCTCCTGGGTGCCTGAGAGCTACAGCCTAAAACAAAGAAGAAGCTGGAGAGAATAAGTGGCCAAGGATCATAGTACCCATGCTTCTTCAGAGATTTAACACATGTCATCATGGCCAATGAGGGCAGAGCTCTTTCTACTGTCTTTTCAAATGGGGCTAGGAGGTGGCAGGCCTTGAAGGAGGCCTAGAGAATAGAACACACACTTTTCTGAGCCTTGATCAGTTGTCAGAGCCTTGTTTCCTTTTCCTTATCCTTCTAAATATAATACATTTTCTTATCCTGCTGGGAAGGCTTACCTGGCATAGATGACTTCTGAAAAACTGCCCCATCAGCAAGTTGGCAAGCTTATTACCTTGTTAATTAGGGTCACTGCTCGCTAATAATTTAGCCAATAATATGGTATTTTTTAACAAGGCATTTATTGCACTTATTATTTCTTTTGGCCAGAGCTATAATAAATACAGTGAAATTTATTAATTTATGAAACTTTTATCTAATACAAATGCATTTTCCATAGTCTTAAATTTTCTTCAAGCCTTCATATTCATATTCTATTGCTGTCATGTTTTCCTAACTCTGAGATACAGGATTTTCCTGCTCCAGAAGATTCATCTGTAACAATACCTATACTACAAGATCATTTTAAGGATTAAAGGACATATAATATATAGGAAATTGACCCAAATACATGCTAGAATTTAGCAACAGGAAAAAATAAATTATTGAAACAATTATGTAACCATGTGGAAAAAAGTAAATTTTATTCCTACTTCACTTAAACTTATATAAATTTCAGATGGTTTAAATATTTGATTATTGTATAAAATAAAGCCATAAAATACTAAAATACTAAAATACTAAAAGAAGCATGAGTAAGGATGTCCTTTGTAAGCATAATCCATCTACCATAACAAAAAGGAAAGATTGATAACTATTGACTACTGTAAATTAAAAAGAAAGATCTACCTGGGAAACAAAACATCTTTAGAAGGTTCAAAGAAAAAGGAAAATATCTACAATTTACATCACAAAGGGCTTATTTTCTTATTGTACAAAGGTCTCCTTGTGAATTAATAAGATAAAGACCAATAACCCAAAATCAAAATGGACCAAAAATATAAACAGATAATTCACAGGAAAGGAAATACAAATGACTCATAGCATGTCCAATCTTGTTTTTAAAGAGAAAATTGCAAATTAAAATTATAAAAGAGAATTGTAAATTAAAACTATAATAAGTTAGTGGTTTTGCAATGTTGCAATTGTTATGTTACCATTGTTCACATTGTACTATGTATGTTTAATAGATAGGTTAGCTATTACAGATATACAGATATGATCCACATAGATATGTAGAGATATGTTTGTACAGGTGCATATAAAAGATTATAAATTGCATTTAGTTGTCATGTCTCTGTATTCTCCTTTAATCAAGAAAAATTTCTGTTTTCCTTTCTTTTTTTTTGTAATGACATTTTTAAAGAGTCAAGGATAATTTTCTTATAGAATGTCCCACAAAAATCAAGCCCATATAAGAAGGTATACTCAGATAACTCCTTCTCATTCCTATCCTGTTGACTATATTCCCACTTATCCCTATAGGTATTATTTCCATTATTTTCTGATGTTTTCTTTTTGTGTTTCTTTTTGCAAAAATAAGGATAGATGGATATAGATAGATAGTTGATAGAGTTAGATATTTCCTCCTTTTTCATATATAGAAGTTAGTGTAGAATACATACACTCTTTTGCACTTTGCTTTTTAAATAGAAATCTTCCTCATCCTTTTGGATACTTATGTAGAAGCAACACAGTTTATTCAACCAGAATCTAGTGGTAGGCATGTAGGTCATTTCCAAAATTTTGCTGTAATGAGTAACTTTATGCTATGTTGTTATAAAAGTAGATGTGCAGGAAAAAAAAGTGGATCTTTAGTTTTTGAGACTGTTAATAGTATGTTTTCATCAAGATGCCATTTGTGTATATTATGATACTTTTTTAATAAGCTCTAGATACTGTTGGCAACCAATATACCTAAATGGTAGAGTAATGATCTATCACTATGTGTCAGGCAATATCTTAATGTTGTTGTGTGATCTCTTAAAATATCATAAATATGCTATTTTATCAGGCCACATAAACACAAGTAAAGGGCATACACTGCTTTCTTTTTTTCAGTTTTTATGTTAGTTTGATATTTATCAAAAAATGAGGAGACTTATTAATAATCTTAATATGCTTAAAAACAAGTAATGGCCACTGTTTAGAAATAACATACAACCCAGGCAAACTCAAACATTATGATCTTAGCAAAGAGAAACCCGAAGACTTTGAATCACTGCAGAAATGAAATATCAAATTCTTCACTGAAAATTTCCCTAAAAATCTACAGAGATGCTTTATATTTTCTGCAGTTTTATGGGTATCCAGGAAGCTAGAAACACTTTAAAGCCACTTTGCTCTCTGTAAAATCATTCTACTTTGTTTGTAAGTAGTTGGTTTAGGTTGGTTCAAAACACCAGAAGCAACAAATTCATCATGAATTCCATTTGTTTCTGAAAAAAATGTGTTTGTATTAAGGACTTGGTTTGGTTGCTCATTCTCTGCATCTGTCTATTTTCTAAGGATCCAGAGGAGACCAGATGGAGTGATGGAGAGAAGTAATGCAGGCCATTGGCCTGCCCTGCTTCTAACCCTGTTTCTCATCTTGTCCTTTCTCAGACTCCAGGTCTTCTGTATTGTTGAAACTCAAGGATAGTGTCTTCTGTGGAGCGGGGGGGTTCTGGTTGTCAGCGAAGCACCAGAGAGTGGTGGTATTGGAGGTTCTGGCTGCTAGTTGGAAACCAACGCTGCCATCTACATGGCAGTCTCTGGACACTGACCTCACTCTTGTCTACATGTTCACAAAAACTCCTTTAACTCATACTGTCCTCTTTTCTTTTCCTTCTTGATAGTCCATGGGATTCAGTCTAGGAACAAAAGCTTTACGCTTACCACATAGTCGCCTAAATTTCTTATCTATGCATCTAAATTCTTATTGTTTCCTAAGACCTATGCTTTTGAGTCTCAAATACCAAAAATTTGCCTTACCTGTGTAATTTCTTCCTTGAGGCAGTGCATGCAGACTATTTAACTGATGGGCAAAAGGATAAAGGAGAATCATATCTGTTAATATTAGGCATTTCTTCATGCCCCAATGCTCTGACTCTCTTGTTCCCTTCTCCTCACTTATTTCCTTTCCAATGAGTTGTAAGCAAAGCATCATCTGCTAAAAGAGATTAATAAATGATCTTACTTTCAACGTCATTATTTGCTAGAGGGCTATGTAATGGCAGGAACTTTATTTAAGTGCTTCTTAAGCCTTTTGTGTCCATTATCTATTTCTTTTCTTGGTCATTCCTCATTTCAAAGCCCAAATTGTGGTCTTTGCAGACAGATAGAGCTGGTACTAAGTCCTGTTTCTGCCAGAGAATAAGACCTCATACTTACTTTCAGCATCTGTAAAATGGGAATAACAATACTTATTTGACATATTTACAATTAGAAGTCAATAAATTATATTTGTAATGCTTAGTACAGATAGCACCTTTTCACTTCTACTGTTTTGACTCTTTCTGTCTTTCCAAATATGCATCTATTGCTCAAATATTGTAACTAACAATAATGAAGGAAATAAAAATAGAATGAAAGATGATACCCACAATCTCATAATCATTTTATTATTTACATTTTCCAAGTTTCATTTATGTCCAGCCTTGAAGGATTTTTATAGTCTTAGTGAAAAAGACACATTCTTTGAATAAACTTTCATATTAAATCAATTCAATATTCTTTCGAAGTGGCTGAAAGAACATTCTCTTTTTTCACTTTCATGTCTCAAGATTTGAGGATTTGGGGTGGGCTTTTAAGTTGAAAGTGAGCAGAGAAAGAAGAAGGAAAAAGATAAGAAGGGGTGATGAGGATAAAAGAAAGAGAGTTGTAAGGATAAAGGCATGAGGGTTATTGGTCTTGCAAAACAGAACTGATGAAGCATCCTCTCCAAGATAATTTTCTTTTTTTCTTACCCTTGTGCTAAGATAAATTTTTTTTTTCAGATTATGATTATGAAATAATTTATAAGTATCTTTAATTGTTTGAGCAATGCAGGGTTAATGTCCTGGTAAGGACATGTTCTCTTTTACTTTATGAGAGCAATCACTTAACGAAAATTAGGCTATTACTTTTTATCTCCCTCTCCTTGGCAATACCTGATACCATGGAACACTTCTGCAAATTTTCTTTCCCTTGTGCTGTGTTAGGGAATAGATCTCTATTTGGCTTTGACACTTTAAATATTTCCTGATAGTTGATAACAAAATTGAACTCCAAATGTCATCTGATAAATCAGTTTGGAGTGGTGTATCTTCCGAGGGCTGTGAAAGTTCTTCGTTGAATGAATGCTGATTCTAGGGAAAGCTACAACTGAGAGACTTGAGGGGTATGACGTCCCCTCCTGTTTCCCAAACCATTGAACTAGGTCCGAGAGAAATATAATGTTGCTAAAATTACAGTTTGGGGGCCACAGATGGGCCTGGGGTTGATGCTTGGATCTTCTGTGAGAGTTAGAGCAAATATTTAATTACTCGACCTCAGTTTTCTCATCTGTAGAATGAGGAGAAATATACTTACCTTGTTGGATTTCATCACTAGTGATTAATTTTATAAACACTCATTGAATTCTACTGCATATCACTTTACTCCATATAACTTCACTACTTTTTCCGAGTATGTCTTAGTCGGGCTTGCCAGAGCAGACGCTGAGACAATGATTTGTTTGGAAATGATTTATAAAGGAATGTTTCCAGAAGAAATCTAAAACTAAGGGCTGGAAACACCAAAGGGGAAAGAACCAAGCAAGGTGTGATTTCAGGCTAAGTATCACAGAAGGTAGTTTTAGCCTGATACTGCAGCGAGAACTCAGAGTGTAAGTTATACCCCAGTATTTGTTCCAACATATGCAAAGAGAGCTGGGCTTCCACATACCAATCAGTCGGTAAGGACTGTCCTCTGGATGAAGGGTGAAAATAAACTCCAGATTTTTCCAGCTCTTGGTCTGAACAGGCAAAATGGCTTCACAGAGTTAAGGTTAGTCCTGCAAAGAGGGTTGCAGACACAGGTTATTAGAAGCAGAAGCATACAGAAGGCAGAAAATGGAGACCCAGAGACCAACAGGGGATTCCAGTATGCCTACAAGAGTATTCAGCAGTGAACAAAATTAACATGGTCTCTGATCTCATAGGTTTTATACTCTTAACAGGAGAAACAGATAAGTAAACAGGCAATGTAGTGCTATGAGTGCTATTATTGAGGAAGGTCAAGGTGCTAAGGGACCACAAAGGAGGAGTACTGAGAAAGGATCGAGGAAATCTCCCCAAAGGAAGTGATGTGTTCTTGGTGAGCAGGACTGACCCAGACAGGGTGGGACTGAGGGGTCTTCCAGAAAGCAGGGCTTCATATGTATAGTTTAGAACCAAAAGACTATGGCATTTTTGAGGGGCTAAAAAAAATTCAGTCTCAGCTGGAATGTACAGTGAACGGTGGGAAATTGGAGGTGCTGAGAAATGATGCTGTGGCAGCAAGCAGGTCTCTGATAGTACAGAGCTTATGGGAACTGGATCAGAATTAGAAGAGTTATTTCAAGCTACATGCTTGGTGTCTGACACATACTCTAAAAACAGCAACTCATGTTAAGAGTAATAGTTCATGGTAGAGTAGTAATTTTCAGGAGCATTACTGCTACTACTATCTCTGCTATTATTACTTTCTTACAACTGTTACTATTAAGACCAAAATAAAAGCCTGGCCATGTTAGAGTGTTTATTTAAGTGTTTATTATCTGTCTCTCTGATCAGTTTGTATGTTCCACAAGGGTAGGGACTGTGTGTTTTATCCAACAATTTAGCACTATATATTAAGTGAATAAACAAATATTTTGGGGGCATCTACTACATACTATATACCATATTAGTTACTGTGAGGGGTTCTAAAGATAAACGAAACACAATCTTCATTCTTAGGGGCATCTTCCTTTATTTACTCAATGATTATTTGTTGAACACATTTAGTAGCATGTACTAAATCTTTGCTTGGTTCTGGAGACACAATTATGAGCAAGACAAAGGGTCACAAGATTCCTGCCCTCACAGTACTGACCATCTAGTGTCATGTTTCTCAACTTAATGGGTACAGTTCTGTCCTGTAGGCAGCTTTTGCAAATTTGTGGGAAGTTTGAGATTGTCAAATGTTGGTGGATACTGTAGGCATTAGGTGGGCAGGGGCGAGATAAACTAGGTGTCCTACAATGTACAGGATAGGCCCACACAATGAAGAATTGTTCTTTATTTCATATGACTTTCAAGCATTTTGAAAGACATACATGTAGGTAAAAAAGGTTATTTTCAGTGAGTCTAGAAACCAATGCTTTTATATATAAAACTAAGTGGGGTTTCTTTTTTTGTAAGATTTTATTATATGTCTTTTTTTTTATCATAGTAAAAATGCATAACAAAATTTAGTATCTTAATATTTCTAAGTGTAAATTTCCTTAGTGTTAGGTATATTCACATTGCTATGCATCTGATTTCCAGAACTTTTTTATCTTGCAAAAATGAAACTCTGTACTCATTAAATAACTACTCCCCATTTTCCCCTCCTCCAAGCCTTGGCAACCACAACTATACTTTCTGTTTCTATAAATTTAAATACTGTAGATAATGTATATAGGTGAAACCATACAGTATTTACCTTTTTGTGATCCCTTATTTCACTTAGCATAATGTCCTCAAGATTTATCCATGTTATAGCATGTCTCCTTCCTCTTCAAGGGTGAATAATATTTCATTATATGTATTACCATATTTTGTTTTTCCACTCATTTATCAATGAACACTTGGGTTGCTATCACCTTTTGGCTATTGTGAATAGTGTTGCTATGAATGTGGCTGTGTAAATATCTCTTTGAGATCCTGTTTTCAATTATTTTGGGTATATGTGCAGAAGTAGAATTGCTAGAACATATGATAATTGTATTTTTAATTTTATACTGACTTTTTTCTTCCAAGGATACAACTATAAATCAAGAAAAGACTACATTTTACTTCATTTGTAATTTTAACAAGTTATTCACTATTTGGGAAAAGTCGTTACCTATGGAAATGTTACTCATGATATTTGAGCCACCACTTCAACACACCTGAATTAGTTCGCATTTGTAGCTATTCATATTCACAGCAATTTTGTATAATACAAACTTCAGACTCTTTGGTTGTGTCTTCTAGTATAGTTGTGCCTAAGCATTTATGTAATAAACTACATAAGCATTATTTAGTTGCAAATTATTTTCCTTTTATTTCTTATTTTACATTATACTATGCTTGCAGCAGTATATTGATTTTTGGAAATATATGTATGTTAGATTATATGATCTATAAGTTTTGTTTTCAGGATAGTGAAGTGAGGCTATAAAATATTATTTTAAAAAGAAGTCATTGGTTCTGATTGTTTTAAATGTTCTAAACTTTTTAAGTAAACTACAATCCAGTGAGAAGAAGTTTAAGATATGATGTTTATTACACAAATCAACAACAAACTCTTGAAAACTGCCTTAGTTTTATAGGTGAAGTTGGCTGGAGGCTGACAGGTACTTCAATATACATCTAAAACACTGGATATGGTGGGACTAATTAAGATCTAGTCTCTTAGCAAGTTTGAAGTTCATTGTACAGTATCTTTGTCTATAATCACTATACTCACTATTCTGTGATTAGTTCTCCAGGACTTATTTACCTGGTAGTTGCAAGTTTGAGCTCTTAACATTTCTCCTATGAAATATATAAATGTATCAGATCAACATGTTGTATACCTTAAACTTGTACAATTATATGCCAAATTTATTTTAATTAAAAAACAATAAATTTTAAAAATGGGGCAGGTATATACCTATATCAAGTAAACTGTCTTTCCAACTTTCTTCAATTTCTGTAGCTCATCCGAGTGGCCAAAAATAATGGCTGCCTTGGTTTTATGCTTTCAAGTACCTGTCAGCATTGATTTTCCTTGGTTCCTCTCTTGATGGGTAAATCACCATTAAAGTATTTAATAAGAAGTATTCATTATTTTGGAAAATCACATCGTGATATCTACTCACAGTATTCAAATATTTAGTATGACATGTTCGTATCAGTCTGCATTGGTAGCATTACATTCATGGTGAGTTACCTACAGGTGTGAGCACCTGACTACTTCGTTAGATGTCCTAGTACAGTCATCCCAGAGCTTTCATATATTAAAATATATACTATTTTATTGTAAATTATTTTTCTTTTATTGCTTTTTATATTAACATTAGAACATATTGTTGATTTTTTAAAAAATTTGTGTGTAGGCATGCTATATTATCCATTAATTTCATTTCAGGCTTGTAAAAGATGTCCCTAGAAAGTATTTGTCATAAAACAAAGATTTGGACCTGGTAAGTTTGAGAACCACAGGTCTCATAAACAAATAACTATACCAATAACTAATTAATTACATTGTGATAAGTATATGGAAAAAGCACAGAGTGACTTGAGTTTACAGTCCAATTTGGGATTCATAACATGTACCCTGAAATAGCAATTTTCGGAAGTACTGTGGTCAGCTACTGTGCCACATGAATGGCATCGTATCAAAAGAAGTACCTCACCCTTGCAAAGAGGTGAGGAAAGAGTGTGGCATCCACTTAGAGGGTTAAGAAGGGGTCTGACTATAGCATTTGAGGTGACAGGGCCTAGATAAGTGTAGCACTGTAGTGTGTGCAAGCCTATTAAATATGACTCTTGGGCTTGTGATCTATATGGAGAAAGAAGGCATCAATGTCCTCAGGAATACCTCGTTTGTTTGTTTGTTTAACAAATATTTATTAAGTACCTTCTAAGTGCCAAGCACTTTGGAGATACTGCAGGGAATAAAACAGACAAAAATCTCTGTCTGTCTGAAGCTTAACTTGTTGTCAGGGGATCCAGGCAGTAAACAAAGAAGTACACAGTATGTCAAATGGTGATAAAGGCTAGGGAGAAAGATAAGGTAACATCAGGGTGATAGCACAGCTGGAGATGGGATGGGAGGGCAATATTATATCAGGTGGTCAGGGAAGGCATCTTAGATAAGATGGCATTCGAGCAAAAATGTGGAGTGCTTCACACACAACTCAAGAACAACCAGACCACGGGACTCATTTAAGTTTTCTCTCAGTCTCCACCTCCACTCCCATTCTCTGGTACTCCCTGATTCTGGGTCTATCGTCTCATTCCCAGACAAGCACAGCTCGCTTCACCCTTTGTTTCCCTACTCTTCCCTGCTCCTTGCCATTCCTCCTCACACATAATTGCTTCCCACTCCTGCCAATTGTTCTTTCTGAAATCTGGTTCCAAAGATGTGCCTCCTCACCAGCATTTATGAGACCCTAATTTTCACAGAAAGTCCAGACTGCTGAGTGTGGCATTCAAAGTCTTCCACGATCAAGCCCCCACAAACTTGTTCAGATTTCTCTCTTGCTGTTGCCTTATCAGACCTTACTCTTGAGTGAAAGCAAACTCCTTTTTATCAAGTCCAACTGGGATTTCCTATCTCACCTAGTAGATCTTTTCTTTCTGTAACCTCTGGAATAAAGGATATAGAATCAGATTATAAGGACTTAAGT
Organism: Eidolon dupreanum; assembly: GCA_028627145.1. Taxonomy (NCBI): domain Eukaryota; kingdom Metazoa; phylum Chordata; class Mammalia; order Chiroptera; family Pteropodidae; genus Eidolon; species Eidolon dupreanum. Next base: position 46,421,685 of record CM053509.1, on the reverse strand, counting down.
TCTGACTGTTTTCCTTATTAAATGTGCAAATTTTAGTGGGTTAACTTCTTTGGTTCCCTATTTCTTCATTGGTGTCTTGTGGGTATTAGTATCCTTGTAACATTAATGGGAGCTATATAAAGTGCCTGACACATAGTAGGCATTCAAATACTATGTGTTCTCTGTGCCTTTCAGGATATCAAGCATAGTACTAGTCACATGGTTGTTCTCCATGATTATTTACTGAATTCGACTGTTCTGTGTAAGAATATAGAGGGTCAAGAGCCAATTGAGAGGATGTCTTAGTCATAACTGAGAAGGGTGAAAATTGAGTATGGGACAGAGGCATCAGGGGAGGCCTCATGAAGGAGGTTGGGCTTGTTGTGGGCTCTAAGACTGGGTAGGGTTTAAATGAGCAACAGAGAGGGAAATGATGGAACAGCATAAATAAAGACTGGGAAAGTGAGTGAGAAAGATACAATCTTGGTCTCTTTGGTGGACAATTCCTTGAAAACATCATCATTATTGATGTGTAGGGTTGGAATAAACCAGTTAACAGAATCTCATTGTTTGTAGCCAGAGAACCAGGTACTCTCACTTTGGGCATTCAATCATCAAATCCTTGTATGAACCCCAGCATCTCATTCTCCCTCTCTCCCACCCTTTCTCTCTCTCTCTCTCTCTCTCTCTCTCTCTCTCTCTCTCTCTCTCTCTCTCATTCTCGTATTTGTCTATCAGCATGTAGACTATTTGCTTAAGTAGCACTTGATAAAGCTGGTATGTTCCAGGCTTGCTGGTATGAGAATGTAGTTGGTAGAATAATGAGTCATTATTATTGAATACCTATGTAATTAATCTAGGAAAATTACATACTGATGTACTATATTACTGAGCAGTGTGTGCAGTGAGAGTCTCATGTCCCAGGGGAACACAGACTTCTTTCAAAGCATTTTTAAAATGTAGATTTCCTCAGCTCAGGTCTGGATTGCTCATTTTTCATCTATCTGATGCTCTACCTCAGCTGAGAGCAATGTTCTTTTTAGTCCAACAAAGAAATAGTCATTTAATGATGGTTGACAAAGAGGGTAATTGAAAATACATGTGCATAACTGAGTATGTGTATGTATATGTTTATTATTTGTATACTGTATATACATATTTTATACATGTGTATATATATAAATATATGCACATGTGTGTTTGTTTATGTGTGAGTGAGTGTATGTGTATAAAGCTTGGAACTTCTATGATTTAGTTTTATGAAAGATACTTGGCTAAATGAGAACAGAATTTGAACTGTGTTTTCTGTGGAAAATGAAGTAGAAAATAAACACAATTTTTCAGGAAATTTCAAGATATTTAATATGTTCATCATATGTGTCTGTACCTACACATATCTATATATATACACATATTTATGTAAATGTATACAAATGTCAAGTACATAAAATACTCTAGAATGATTTCCCAAATAAATAATAATATTGCAGGTTTTAAATCTGCCAGGCAATATTATAAACTTTTTAACATGCATTATCTCATTTAATACTTATAACAATACTATAAGGTTGTTCCTACTAACTCATTTTATAGAAGAAACTAAAACACAGGTAAATTAGCAAAATTAGCTAAGTTACTAAGTGACTATAGTTAGGCTTCAGACCATATACTTTTAATTTAATCCTCTAGTTTTATGAAAAGATAGTTAGCTAAATGAGACTAGAATTATACTGATTTTCAATGAAGTGTGTGTATTGTATTTGCCTACAAAAAGTGAAGCTGAAAGTTAGGGTACATTTGGTGGGTAATTCAAGTACTTGACTATATTCATCTTAAATCACTGGAACTTGAAGGCAGAGTTTGACAAATGCACATGGATAACTTTTGATTTTGAAAAAAACTTCTTAAGCTGTTTTTCTCATGTCATTAAAAATTCATCCTAAATTTTTAAAAGGAGCAAAAATCTGAGCAAGAAAAAAGTCTATGCTATTACTTAAAAGCTAAAAAATATGATGGAAAAACAAAATAGCATATGAAAGATTTAAAAATGTGTAGCACCTAATCATAGCATGAGGGGTTTACATAAAGTGAAATTGAAAAAGTTAAAGATGACTCACATTTTTGGAAGCATAAAATCAGTACTATGTTCTAAACACAATTCGCCTAGCTTATCTTTAAAAAGTTTCAAATGAAACTTGAAATATTTATTTGTATAAATTGGATTGTTTTGTTATGTGACAAAACTGAGTCGAAACCAATTGATTATATTAGCTCGCTACTTGAAATCTTTCTAATACATGTATCTTTTACCTTTGTGCTCTAAATGACAGACTTATTTCCATATTTTATTAATATTTCCATTTATTGAAACCTATTTGAAAATGGTTTCTATGAAATAATAATAGGACAGATATTGTTTTGACTGAATTTTCAAAGAAGCTCTTATAAAAGTCCCCATTATTTCCTGTGAAACAAAAGCTCCATCATAGTGGATCAAATTGTAATTAGAAATAATGTTCCTCCTCTCCAATGGAGGACTTCAGTAGACATAACATATTTGTCTAATTGCTAATATTTAATTTAAAAAAAATCATCTTTCAGGATTAGCATAAGAACTTGACACATGATTTATGGTCCAAGCATTCAGCATGCATGTTGGATTCTGTGACACAATTCATAGTGATTGTCATTCACAGACATCAGTGATTACTCACAGAAGAATTCCATTGTGGAAAATCATATTATAAAAACTATTTAACATAAAACCAAACACATTATTTGGTGGTAAGTTGTATAATAGTACGACTTAAAGTAGGTCCTGAAAAACTTAAAATATAAACCAGGGAAAGGTATAAATGAATTTCTAGAAGTCTTTTACTTTGGTACTTGGAAGTCTATTTTACCTATTCCTAGAAAATATTTTCTTTGCCCATTGATTAATGCTTACATCCCTTATCTCATGTAAATTCTTTCGACATCGGAAAGGTCTCAGCATTCTGGTTCTGTTTCTTGTTTGAGTTCCAGAGCAGCCTGTCTCTGCTTGCATTGATAGCTTGAAATCAAGATTATCCTAGGGCTTCCCTTCTGAAATTATGAAAAACATGTTTTGAGCCTTAAGTTTTCTACATCATACTTTTAAAGACCAGCTAAATATGGACAATGAAAATGTTCACTATCTCTAAACAGAACATAAGCTGTAATTGCCGGAAAGTAGATTTCTCTCAACATGCCTCGTGGTCTATTGAGTTCATTCAAGATGTAATTGGAAAACAAATAGAAAAACACCATCATCAGGACAGACACGAGTGCTTGTCTTGAGAATGGGGTGCTGTATAACGTTACAGGCTTTGTTTCCACTGACACTCCTCATTCTTAACTAATAAAGTGCAATGCCACACCTTTAGTAAACCTATCACAATAATTAAAGCACATACACCGCCTTCCCATAAGATTCTAAGGAACATTTTAACAGCAATTAAGTGCAAAAATGATTCTAGGTCCGGAAAGCAGGTCCTGCTCATTACCATAATTGTAGGCTAATCTGTTTCACACACGATCTAGCCAGAGGCAACAACAAAAGCAGGGCACTTGAGATCTGAATACTGAGTTCTCCCTTTTGTAGCAGAACTGACTTTTGGCAGGAGTTTCTTCCTACACTGTTCTTAGTGTTCATTAAACAAAAACAAACAAACAGACAAAAATTCATTAATCTACACTGAGAAATTACTAAAAGGAAATAATACTTTTAGAGTTAGAAAAGTCTCATTAAAGCAATACTTTAAGATGAACTAGCCTTGTGTGTAAGCAGCAGAGTAGAATTGTTGGGCTTTGAGGTTGGAAAGTAGTTGACTTGAATGTCAGCTTTGTCTTGGGCAAGGTACTCTTTGTACTACAGTTTCCTTATCCATGAAATGGGGCTAATAACCCCTTCTTCATAGGCTTGTTGCAATGATTAGTAGAGATGTTTTATGACAAGTGCCTGGCCATATATTATTATCAAAACAGAGTTGTTATGGAATGCCAGAATCTCACACAATTGAAAGCAACGGCTTTGTTCTTGTCACTGGGAAAAGACTGAGTTCCAGTATTCTTTTGCTGTGCATCACTGTTGTGGCAAAGCATCACATGAGCCAGTAGAAAGGTATCCGAAGGGGAGAATTCATCTTAGCATCTAAATCAAAGGGTCATTGGGGAGCACTCAGTGCTTTTCCATCAAATTCCTTTAACAAGTGTGGATTAGGTGCCTACTACGTACTAGTGCACCAGACAGGAGTTCAGTTAGAGTAGGGGCTCTAGATGTGGCTAAGACTTGCTCTGTCTGCTCCCCAGAAAGATTGGAAAGGCAGTTATGTAAACAAGTAAAGGCAATCTTGTGTGATGAAAGTGGTCTTTAAGTTGCTTGTTACATGGTGGGAGCACAGGCTCTGTCTTGGCATTGGTGAAGGCTTTATGAGGGAGTCGACATTTGAATTTGGCATGAAGAATGAGTGGAATTCAAGGAAAAGGGCATGTGTATGAACTAGGAAGTGCAAAACAGCATTATGGGGAAACATTTTTATAGTGGTTGCATCAGATGTCATGGCGGGAAGTCTATGGAGCCTAATTATAAAGGGCTCCCTTTGTCTTATGTCTAGTAGACAGTGTGTGAGAAGGCTCTGAGACAGTGATGCTGGTGGTGGAGGAGGCAGGGCACTTACTCATGAGGCTCTAAGGAGCAGTCAAGCAAGAGATAATGAGGGCTCAGACCAGGACAGAGAGGAATAGTATTTGCTGTAGAGGCGAAGGAGGGAAAGGATGCCCAGGTGAACTTGAAATTTCTGACTTGAGCTGTGGGATGGCAATGCTGTCACTGTTTACCTTGGCTGACCAGCTGTCTTTACCCTCAGGTTTTGAGTTTTTGCTACCTGCTCTGTTTCCTTAACAACTTGATCAGTCCAAGGTCTATCAGCAGCCTCTCCTCCTTCAGTATCATCAAAGGGAAAGAATTACAGTAGAATGACCCTGATCATTCTCTAGGAGGGATCCATGGTTACCTAGTATTTGTCTATGTAGTCTGCAGACCCCTGTGGGTTTCTGAACCATTTCTGGGGATCTACCAGCTCAGAACTATTTTTATAATAGTACTAAAATGTTATTTGCTGTTTTCACTCATTTTCTCATAAGTTTTCAGACATGTGCTAACATTATTGTTCTGATGGACTATGTACTTGAGTATTTTTGTGTTTTCTAGAATTTCCTAAGATAGTAGGTTTAGGATAAAAATATAATCAGTTTAAAGTCAGTAAATTTTTAATACATCTACTGTACCCCTTAATAGCAGGGTATACCTGCTATGTATCAGTAACTTCATCAACATCCATTAAATCATAATTTTGAAGTTTTACTTCTGCCTATGTGGAAACACAATAAAAAGTACACCACATTGTTTTATTTTGCAATGTTAAAAATATATAAAAATATTTTAAATATATAAAATACTTTTGAACTTTTAAGTTTTATCTAAAACTTTTTTAGAATTTAATAATATTTAATTCTAAAATTAAAAATTATAATATGTTGTATCTATATTTAAGGGTGGATTGTCAGCCTAAGAAATTGGAGATTAGAAGAAACCTTTTCCAATATATAGCCAAACTATCTGCATCTAAAGATGATTAAAAAGATGAAGTTGACTATAGAGAGTTCCCTAACTCATGAGAGGAAGGAAGCTGAGTGCAACTGTATGTAAGAAACAAAAGTGTGATGCAAGTTATCTTTCTTTTAGCTCTGGTGATGGTAATAATTAACTTTATTGTGTCATGTACAATAGAACATTTTTAAAATAGTATTATGGTGTCAGGTGTGGTGATATTTTGGGACCAATCATTCAGAGTTAAAAAAAAATAATTGAGTGTCATACTATAGATATGATAAGATTTTTAAAAACTAAACATTTTTTTGTTACAGCTTTTCAAACAGGAATAAAATAGTCATGGAAGCATCTTATAAGTAAATTATTTTATTGCATTGGCTAGAGAAGCACACACAATAGCTGAGAGACCAACATAGCTATGTGTATTTGAAGACTGAATGACTATCTCATCTGAAGATTTGTACTTTTGCTTAACAAATGGGTGAACCTGTTTGCTTGTATCATCTGGCATCAGCAACAATAAATCATCAAAGAAGATCTTTTATGTGAAACCTTGGCAACAAAAACGAGTGGTACTAAAATATTCAAAAGTATTGAGTAACTCTTTTTGAATCTCATGGTTTATCTTGGAACAACTGTTTTGACATTTACACTAATGGTACAAAGCAATGGTGAGTAAAACTGTAGGTGTCTTAGCACGCATGAAAGCAGTACCACCAAAGTGTCTTGGCAGTCATTGTAATCTCTACCATGCATTTGCAATTTTTATAAAACCAGAGTCACTTAAAAATGTTCTGGGCAAAGCTATACAATTATTAATTTTTTAAGTCTTAATGCTTCAGTATGTATTTTTATAATATTCTGTATGATAATATTGGAAGTATGTATAAAGCCCTTCTGCTTCATTCTGAAGTACTAAAGTCTCGAGAAAAACACATGTATGGTTATTTGATTTGGAGCTCATCTAGCACCTTTATGAAATTATTTTCATTTGAAAATATAACTGGGAAGATAGACTATGGAATTCAGACTTTGGTATTTGACATACATTATCTCCAATATGAATTAAGGAAAAGTATGACATAAGCTATCATCCACTCAGCTTCAGCAATGTTAATAATTTACTTTATTGTATCATGTGCAACAGAACATTTTTGCATTGTGTTATGGTTCCAGGTGTGGCATTATTTGGGGACCAAACTTTCAGAGTTTAAAGAAAAAGAATTGAATATTTTAAATGTAAGTGTGATAAGCTGACAGTATTTGTCACCAATGAGATAAAATTCAAGTTTTCAAGCAAGGATTACAATTTTGGAAAGTTTGGCCTCAACACCATATGCTTGAGAACCTCCCAGTACTCATACACTTTTCTGAGAAGATAGGTGATGATACTAAGAAATATTATGTATTTAAAGGTCTGGCTTATTGAGGCATAATTTATATATAGTAAAATGTATTCTTTCAGTTTTGGCAAATACATACAGTTATGTATTCACTATTACAAATAAGATATAGAATATTTCCATCAACCCAAAAAGTTTTCGGTATTTTTTTATAATCGATTCTCTCCTCTCAGCCCAGCCCCTGGCAAATACTGTTCTGATTTCTGTCCCTATAGTTTTCTCTTTACCAGAATATCATATGATACATAGCTTTTTGTGTCTGACTTCTTTCACTTAGCATAATTTTTTGAGACAAATGTAATTTTTTGATATTGTATAGTAAAATGTGTCAACATTCGGTCTATATAGCTCAGGGAACCATTATTTTCCAAATGGCCAATCATGCATGGATAAAAGATCCAGTCCAAGTGCAAGAGAAGGCAATAGATTTTAATGTATGAAAAGTTTATTGATAAAGTTTCAGATCCCACACTAGACTATTATTTGTTGAATGTGACTGTAATGTCAGAGAATAATATTCATAATTATCCAAAAATGCTATTCAAACATTCTTCTCTTCAACTAATACATATCTGTGAGGCCAGATAGTCTTCATATACTTCAACCAGAATGATATATTGAATCAGATTGGATACAGAGCAAATATGAGAATCCGACTGACTTCTATTAAGCCAGACATTAAGGAGGTTTGCAAAACTGCAAAACACTGCCACCTATCTTGATTTTTTTTTGTTTTGGAAAATATGTGTTTCTGTAGACATATGTCATTTATGTTAATATGTAATGGGTTCATCATTGTTTCAAATAAGTTGATAAATAAATATTTTTACACTTTTTTTCTAATATAGTAAATATCAAAAAGTATAATGCACATAAACAATTGCTCTTTGGCTCCTCATAATTTTTAAGAGAGTAACAATTTTTAAGAGAGTAACAGTAACCAAAAAGTTTAAAAGTCACTGACCTAGGTAGATTGGCAAGTGCTACTGGAGAATGAAAACAGCTGGAGAGAGAGAGGGAAGAAGTTAGGGAGTAAATTGCATTATCTGATTCATTGACTTATAATGAGATCTCAATATATGGTTGTGGAATAAATAAAAGTCATGTCATAAGCCAATGTAGTCAGGTTAGACAATTCAAAAGAATGGAGTCTCTGAAATAAGTAGATTATTTTATTAAGGGCCCATTACCCTGATTCAGTGGAACATCCACTTTGTTCCAGCTGCTCATAGAGTTGATCTGGAAGAGACTGGGGGTGAGTTGAAGTTGTTGCTGATGGTTAGGCTGAAAGTCTAAACAAACTCTTCAAATACCATGAAATGTCAAGTGGTAACTGAGGAGCATAGCACAAGGTCTGTGGCAGAAGTGGCTAGGTTTCGGGAGTCAATGGGGAAGGATGGAAGGAATTTGTGTGGCAGGAGGACCAGAGTGACTAGTACTTGGAAGGCAGATCTGGATTTTATCTGGGTCAAATGGAGGTTTCTTCTGAGGCTGATATGATCCTAGATCAGGTCCGATAATGGCAGAATCTGAGTGAGATCCCACTGGGAGTAGGAAGGTAGCAAATAGATACTAGTGGTGGTGACTCTGGGGGAGAGAGTGCCCACTGTTGATCAGAAGTTTTCTCCTCACATTTCTTCTCTCACCTAGACCTTTGGTCCAACTCTAGAGAATGAGTTTTAGTCTTTGGTCTTCTGCAGAGGCCAGGAATTAGTTTGGTTGGCGCAGGAGGTGGGACAAGACTGGATAGAGTGTCTCAACATGAATGAGCTGATCTGTGTCCCAACCTCCTGATTTGCCCTCACATATAGACTTATTGTTCTGTGATTAACCTTTTGAAGGTTTTTTGATTCTTCTGAAGAAGAGGATTTAAAAATGTATGCCCCATGCTGCCGTCAAAATCACAGTGACATCTCTTTGTCTGAAAAATGCAATAGACTTTCCTCCAAACTTGGCAAAGTCAGAGCTTTTCAGTATGCTTTGTTAAAATAAAAGGTTAGATTTAAAAAGATTAAGCACAGGTTAACCTAGATTTTTTATTAATATTGTATTTGTGGTGACAGTGCATTACACATAGTTCTATAGGAATTCTATTCTAATTTAGTAATAATTCATGTCTATGTATTCAGTATGACAGCATCATTAATTATGTCACAACGAGTGTGGAAAACATCCAAGCTGTTAATGCTAAGTATTATAAGAAGTTATATCAAATTGTGCATGTTACTGAGAATAAATAATAACATTAACATCTTATCTTTAATAAACTTAGGGAGTATCCTAACCTGACAATTTTTATCTTACATTATGTGTTGATAAATATAAAACTTAATATGTATCATATAAAATGCAAAGTATATAATTTGTCTGGAAGAATTTAGCCTTCTTAGTAGGAGCGTGACTATTTTGTTACCTTCTGCTGTCTGCTTCCTGTCTGCAAAGTGCGATCTTTCCCCCCTTCTTTCTTCCTAATATCCTGTGAAGGTGCCAATTACCCTGCTGCTTATCAGTTGAAAACTATGCCTGGTGCAAAGGGAGCATCAATTATTTGTGAGCAGAGAGCTAAGGCTGCTGGAATCATAATAAAGGATGCTAGAGCTTCCAGCTAATAGAATATATCAAAAGGCAATGTGTAGACCAAAGAGAGCACATTTCAGAAGCCTATGCCTTAAAGATAAAATTAGGCCAGATTTGCAGACTTCGGTGCTATGTAGCTTACATAAGAATTTGCTAATGTTAATGAAGAGAACTGGCAGGACATTTTCCTTTAATCCACACTGCTTTTAACACACAGCGTGGATGTAATGCTATTGACTTTTCCTTTCTGAGGCTGGGATGTGTGTGTTTGCTTTGCTTCCAAATGGTAGCCAAATACCAGGGAAGTTAGAACTGGCTTCCTCAGACCCTTTGTCTTCCAGTGACCCTTAAGAATGAGTTTTCAAAATTGCTGTGATTGTCATGGCCTTGTATTTGGTCTTAAGTTTCATATTTAAAGCGGAAGTTAAAGAGGTTGGTGGGTATGGAAATGTCACCATCAGTTAACTCCATCTGGGGAATTTTTTCCTATTCTATGAATAGGATTTCCAATTGTCAAGAAGAGCTCACACTTCTTTCTCTCCTGATATTCAAATGAAATATGAATTCAACAAGCCCACTTAAACTTCCCAATTAATGTTATAAAGCTGTCCACACAAAATTAGAAAGGTTCAAATATTACCTTTAGAAATGAAGAAAATGCTTTTACAGGCAGAATGCTAATCCTGAACACTAACCCCTTTTGTGTCTTCAGGTCAGTCGATAGTTCTCACTTAGGTAGACGAGGATTCCTATTGCTTTGTTTTTAGAATAGTTTCGATGTACAGAAAAGTCAGGGAGCCCTAGATATCCCTTGCACCCTGCTTCACTATTACTAACATCTTACATTACCATGGGACATTTGTCACAACTAAGAAAACAATTTTGATACATTATTACCTATTAATTTTTAATTTCCCTTAGTTACTTCTTATTTGTAGCAGACTGCTCCAGTATTAGAAATTTTTCCAATGTTCACTTATCGTTACATTAATTATTCCAAATCAATTATATTTTACACACCTGCTTATTGCCTTCCAAGAGGGTTGCTCTTTTGCTCTTGATGGCACTTTACCTTTAAGGATCCCAAGTGTAACCAAGTCCCTGTGTTTCTCTCAGCCCCTGAGATCCTCAGGGATCAAGGTCAGATATACTGAGTGATGTTTCAGCTTCAGAACCAGGAGACTGCTGAAAAAAGGCACTTTAAAAATCAGCCCACCCAATTCATATAATTTATAGGGGAGAAAAAGGAAGCCTGTGGAGGTGAGGTGACTCACCCAAGGTCACACACTTCTGGTGGCAGGGTCTGGACTGAAGCCCAGCCTCTTAACTCTTCTACACTTATGGCCTCTGATAAAATTTTCACAGTGACGCTTTTATTCTATTTATTATTTATACCCTGCCTACTTTGAAAAAGAATTGGAGCCAGCAGCCCTGTGATTTACTTTACTTTGAACGCAATATAGATCACTGAATCCTGCATGGTTTAAGTGTTTTTTTTTTTAAATGAATAATGCCCTCATCTATAATTATTTAGTAGTTCCTATCACCTAATCGCCATACTAGTGATACCTTGCACATAGTAGGCACTCAATAAATATAGGTAAAATGAACAAATGCATAATGCTAACTTGGGATTTATAAACAGAAGAGTTCACAGCACAGTCAGGTGAGTGCAGCATGGCTGAATGAGCAGGAAGAAATATGATCTATTCTCAACCCTGGAAAAGGCAGGGCTGGGTGAGATACTGTGGAGTGAATGATGATGCTTTTGGCTTATGATTCCCTTTATACAGTTAGGTGAGCTGCAAAGGTAGAACACACATTGGTGGGGTCTGCTCTGGTGGAAAGTGTTTCAGGTACCAGGTGTGACTCCGGGTAAGTCACTTGCTTTCTCTGAGCCCTAGGCTCCTCACCTGTCAGGGTATGAATACCTCTCTCCTGAGGCTGTTGCCACTGTTAAATGAGATAGTGATGAGAAAGTTCTTCACAAACATGAAAATCTGTCAGAGGTGTTACTTATTAATCTCAAGATTGATTTAGAAGGAAGTCTCAGTATTTAAGGGCAAGTTTTTTAGTAGCTTGAACCTTTGTTCCTGATTTTCAAGTTATCCAATGTTAGGAAAAGGAATATTGGCAATTGAAAAGGGAAATAAATAGAAGGACAAAATGGTTTTGTAACTCAACCACGTGACAGAGGAAGCTGAGTCAAAGATGCCAGGCTTTGGGATTAACACCTGCTTGGTAGGGAGATGGGGAATGAGCCAGGCCAGGGTACCTTGCTGGACATTTCTGCCCTGCTTTGGCTCAGGTGTTATCACCCTGTTGTTAAGGAGGGGGGTAAATAAACCTTGGCCAGCATTGAGGTTCTCTTTAGGTGAACTGTGGTATATATTAATAGAAACCTTTTTCAATCAAAATACTCAAAGTGACTCTGTACTTCTGAGCCACAACTTCTGGAGGTCAGACAAAGCCAGGGTCAAGTGAGAACCACCAGCAGTTGCGCAAAACGGCTGCCAACATATGATATTGCAAATTGCCCTTTCTGAGAGATCTTTGCTCTCACTAGCTAGGACTCAGTTCATTTAATGCTGTACTGCTACAGGCGAGACCAAGAAGTGGGTGACCTTTGTTTTGCCTTCCTGCATGTGATTTCCCTCAACATCCCCATGTCTTATACACCCAGGGCCTGTGCTGTATTGTCTGGGCAAGCTCAGCCTGCCACACAAAGGATTCTCTGACACCCATCTCTTCTCCTCTATTCTTTCATTTGTTGTTCTCATCCTATTTAGATGTGGCTTGATTGATGTTTGTTTCCTTAGGGTTTGCTCCATGCTCCAAACCTTAAAAATTTAACCCATGCCCATATAGAAAAGAGTTAATGGACCTCCATTTTAGGTAATAGCATGTTCAGAGAATTGATCTGGGGGGAAAAAATCAGAGTTTGGTTTTAGGAAGTTTGGCATATGTAGGATATGCATACAGATTTGTCCCTCAGTCAGATATAGACTGATGATTGGGAAAGAGGCCAGGACAGGGGATGTAAATTTTGGAATAATTTAGAAGAGAGATTATACTAATTGTGTGGCCTATGGCTGGAAGAGAGTGATATTTGTGAAGTCAAGTGATCTTTGGCAAGACAGTTAATGTTCCTTCTTCTCTGTTTGGTTCCATAGTTTGATTAATAAAATGCACTTAGTTTTTTAAACTCGATTTTACTTAAAGACCTAACAGGACTTAAAGTTATGAGCTTGAAAATATCTCAACATTTCTCTCTAAAGTGGAAGAAAGGAAAAATGCTTGATGTTTAATCACTTTTGTGTATTCATTTACTAATCCATTCAACCAACATGTATTTTACTGTGTGTTCACTATTTGCCAGAACTGTTCTAGGAACTAGAGATAAAACAACAGAAAAAACAGATAAAGTCACTGACTTTATGGAACATACACTGATGGGAGGAGACAGACACTTAACAGATGATAGAATAAAATAGAGTAAATATATGTTAAAAGTGATTAATGCCCTGGAGATTAATAAAGTGGTCTAAGAGGAATAGGTAGGCTGGGAGTGGAAGTACTAGTTTACATAGGTGGTCAGAAATGTACTCTCCTTGGGCGATATTTATCAGAGACCTGAATGAAATTAGAGTTAGGACTCTCCAAGGTTTCCTATCTTCCATTATTAGCCAACCGGCTGATGGCATCCTTACCAAGGTTTATGCCTCTAAGATCTGAGACATGGGGATCTAAGAACTGGGCTTTCTATCCCATGACTGGGACCTTAACTGTCCTGCTGCTCAGTGCTGCTTCTTTTCTTCCCATTGGAGAAGGTGGAGACTCCTTTATTTTCAAAGCAATAGATTTGGGATGAAACTGCTGCTTCATTTATGAAAAGAATACCATTTAGCAGTGCTTTATTGTTCTGGGACAATTATGGAATAAGAGATTCCATTGAAGAAATGTTATTCATTGCAAAATATTTTTTTCAAATAGCTTATCCCTTTAGTTCCTGAATTTATCTTAATAAAACATCTGGAGTGAAATATTTCAAAACCATATTGCACATATATCAAAAAACAGTTTGTTGACCCAGAAAGGGAAAAAAATATATACCACATCTTTAAGGAAAGTAAAAGATCTCCTAGTGTTTACCCCACAAGAAATTTCTCATGGTACTATGTTGAATATAATTTAAGTCCTGTGCATTAAGTTTATTGTGAATGCCAACTGTTTATTAATATAATGTTTTGAGAAACTATTGAAATGAAAGGACCCAGTTTTCTCTGAAATAAAAAGGACCCAGAATGATTTATTTTTGAATTCTTGTATCTTATTCTCATTGTCTTTTTTTTCTTTTCTCTGACTTTCAATCTGCTGGCCATGGCTTTATCTTGCTGTCAATGCTTAGGCTTTTAGTAGAACATTCGCCTACTTGAATAATTTTCAGCTTTTGCTCTGCCATGCATGGACAGTCTGATAATCATGCTTGCAAGGTTGTATTTAGAGTAATAAATAACAACAGTAATAAAAACAATAACATCATTTATGATAATTTAATGTAACAGGCAGTGTTCTAAATGCTTGACAGATATGATCTTATTAAATCCTGTCTACAATCTGATGAGGCACAAAAAAATTTCTATCTCCATTTACAGATAAGAACACCAAGGCTCAGGAGGGTTACCCAACTTTTGTAGGCAGCCTAAGAACCCAGGCAGTTTGAATGCAGGGCTAGGATGTGAGATACTCACAGTGGGATGCCTTGATACCACCTGTTTTTGTTCTTCAAAGCCTTGCCCCACCCACCTTCTTGTGTTCTGAGTGGATGCAGTCCCCAGTAAGCAGGCTCCTGGTAAATGAGGTGTGTGACTGAACTCTTTAGTGTCTGGATAAAGAATTTTCTTAGACAAGAGAAAGTGATGTCTGAGAGGCACCAAACTTCTAAGGCCTAACCCTCTCCCTTTGAATCACTATATCTGAATTCTAATTTCCAATCTTCTTTATATTCGCTACTTCTAAGTAAGTATATTTATCTCTAAATCATGGTTCTTCCAGCTATAAAAATGTAAGATTGTAGATTTTTTGTACAAAGTTGAATTGAGAAAGAAATATAAAACTATTTAAAGTACCTTCAAGTCCCCTCTTTTTCCATTCTGAATAAGGAATTACCATGTGCTCTTTCCAGAGACTTCTATGAATGGAATCTTGTACATTTCCAATTTGCTAAATAAAGCCATATATTTTTCAATGTTATTCTTGCCTTTTCATAAATTTTCTATTATATAAAATATCTTTTGTATATTAATATTTCTCAACCATAATTCTAATATCTTTTCTATATTGCACTATCTGTCCATGCAGAATTGGCCAGCAGTTCAAGTGAATGACAGAATCCTCCATCTAAATTTAGAAATTGGTAAATAAAACAAAGATAGGAGCCTCAAAGTCTGCGGTAGCACAACTGATAATCTTTTTGGCTTTTAAACAAACGTAAATACTCTAAAACTTGCTCTTAGTAAGTAACTTCATAATTAGGTTAATGTAATAGCACTTTGTCTTTTTGTATCAAATTTCAGTTGAAGACCTAGAAGGCATTTTAACAAATGCAAGTGCTTTTTACCTTGGTCACTGTAGAAAAGGAGGCCTGGTTCATTATGCTCCCGTGATGATGGCCACATCAGGGTCATTAGGGCTAGTCCCAGGGTTGGGTATAGATTATCACCACAGGCTAAGCTTGCTTGGACTCAGCAGGATGAATCATCTTGTACTTTCTGAATCAGTCTCGGTATTACCCAGTAGAAATAATCCACGGAATGTACCAGTATGTGGAGGTTAATTTTCATACCTCTGAAAGCCTTCTCATCAACATGGTTGGGGTTTTGTTTTGATCTTAAAAGATGCCTTCTATGAGGATGCAGGCATGTCCATGAATATAGGATGAACAAGTGAAGAAGGAATTTAGATATTTAATCAGAGTGAACTGATATGCAAAGGAGGAATGGAGCTGTACAGTGAAGGAGGAAAGAGAAAATGAGGAGGGCGAGACTGCATGGGATCTGTCTTTAAACTTGATCTTGGTCTTAAGTCTCTCAGCCTTGTGATGAACAAAATTTCATGCATAAATCAGGAAGCATTTTCACAAGGAAATGGTCAGGTATAGCGGCATCAGAAATGTTGCTTTGGTAACAGATAATAATGTGGGACTAAGAGTAAAAAGAGGGTCAACCTCTCCACTGCTACACAAGGTACACCTGGCATCTCAAGGCTGTTGTCTTTGAAAGGATAGGAAACATCATCCTTAACATGGAGCACCTTGGCACAGATGGCCATGACAGCCATGAGACCCATTCAAGGAACACATTGTTGATGGACCAGGACAGAAAAAGATGCTGGTAGATATACTCTCATTAATTCTTAAACACCTATGAGGCACCTCTGGGGACTTTTAGACATACTAGAGTGAGACTTTATACGTGGGTAAAGTCTCATATGGTCTTACATGAGCAAGTTCTAGAAGCAAGAGCTATATAGACTTGAGTTTCTATTCCTATCTTGATTCTGTTATCTAAATTCATGGGCTGATGAGGTCTAGAGAAAATCAGGCCTCATATAATAAAATGAAGAAATCAGAAAAAAATATCTGATCATGCTTGATGTAGACTTTTGGTTTACAAACATAGCAAAGCAAGGCTGCTGTTCAAAGATAAATGACTGAATGTGTCAGATTTACTAGAACAGAGCAGCACCAAATTTCTCTTTCTGTACTGGTGGCAGTTCTGCCCAACTTCTTGCAGGAAACAGTTCACCAGGGGCTGGGCATAGCCCAGAAGTCGATGGCAAATCCCACTCTTGCTTGCTCTACCACAGTTACTAAATGAAGACTCGTTCTCAAGGTTCTGCATTGGCATTAGTGAGTTGAAACATTTACTTTCTGGGGAGTAAATTACAGCACACCAGAGAGTTTTATAAAAGCCTGGCTAAGTGTGATCACAGCTCCCTGTGCCCCTAGGTGCCCTGCTTGTCAGATTCCCTACTGACAGCTAGACAAAGGAGAGTGAATTTGGACCCCAGACATCTGACCACATCTCCCCAAGAAATGTCTTTCAAGTTTCTACTTTTATCTTAAAAATGCTTGTAAAATTTTTATTCTACTCATGATATGTTCATTTTACTTTTGAGTAAAACTGATGAACCCCCAAATTGTTTATCAGTGCCTTAGCAGAACTCTCAGCATATCCTCCATATACCTGTGTTGATATATTTTATATATGTTTATATACATAGATGTAATTTATCTTTACATATATTTTACATGGCTATATAAAATCTATGTGCATACATATTTTAAATACATGTATCTATTTTTTTAGTACAAACATTACAGCAACAGAGCATGAGAGCATAGGTGCTTCATTGGTGGGGAGGGGCAGAAGCATTTGGGGATCCCAGTGCAGACCCCTGGGGAGTGGAGAAGGATGATGGGAACAGCCCAGGTTGCCCTTGACACACTTTGCACCATGGAGCCTGGACTGGCCATGGTCCACATGGGAAGATGCTACTCAGTCACAAGGTTCTGAAAGACCAGCTGCTTGGTCAACAGCTCTCCTTATGATTGGCCTTCCATTCTGCATAGAAGTGGTCACCCAGGGAGCAGGAACAAACAAAACAAACACGATGGAAAAGCAGCCCATATTGACTTGATTAAAAAGGGAATGAATCTCTCAAGTACTGATTTGCTTGACAAAAGGTCTAAATTCTCTGACCACCTGAATTTGATCTTAAAGTGTTTTTGATGAAGCTAGGAGGTGCTGTAGGGAGGCTGCGAAAGGCTTGGTGAGATAGTACATCAAAAATTTGATTTAATATTTAAAGTATTTTAGTTATTGCTCCAAGAACATTGAAATAGCAATAAAAGAAAAGAAGTATCATGCCCATGTGATGCCAAAGCATTACTGTGTTCAGTTTTGTTTCTTTTTCATTTATATATGCTATTCACTCTCTTTACTAGGAGCATAGTAACCATTTGAAATTCAGCTTTCTCAAGTAGCTGTACATTATTAATGTTTATTTCTTAGCTGCTAATCCTGAGTTTTTAAATGCAAAGTACAGGGCCACGTCTCCTGAGGTTTGGCCACCTAGGAATGAGTGCAAAGTGAGGCAGGGTGTGATGAGGAGAATTTGAGAAAAAAGGAGGAAGGACAAGTGAGAAGAGCAGAGAGAGACACACATGCAGGTGGTTGAGGAGGGTGATAACAGAAAGACTGGGCTCTACAGATGTGCTTACAGATTGGTGCTCTTTAGATGCTCCCTACATTTTATATTTTAATTCAAAATTAATAGTGATAACAGTGATGCATTTCATGTGGCAATAATGTTGTTTACCAGGTACTTGCATGTCTATTTGAGCTTCGGGGGTCCCTGGGAACACTTAAGGCAGCCATTTCTTTACTGATAAACTAAAAGAGTTTTGTACTATGATATAAATTAATGCTTTCACCCATTAGTGAGATTTAATAAACATAAATTTCTGAATTTCTTTATAAGATTTATCTGCTTTTGTGACTAAGTTGGCTAGGATTAAGGTAGTCAGGAATGATAATAAAACTCGGTTTGTTGATCTTTACGTTAGTCAATTCCATATGTAATCTGAGTGGTGAACTTCTGATTTATGTCCATTCTTCTCCTTTTCTTCTTAATTTCCATCAATGGATTCCTACCTAAATGTCAGTGGAAAGAGGAAAGAGTGCTAGTCCTAAATATTTAAAAGCACAACCATATGCCTTTGTGCTATAATTCACAAAATCACTCCTGTTACCATTCTCATTCAACCTGTCTGTATTGAGTTAAAGGGAGAAATTTACCTTGTTTTTCTCTCTGCCATTTAGTTTACAAAAAGAGAAAAAATATCCTTAGAGTTAGATTCTAAAGTCAGGAAAAATGAAGTAGAGGAATCTTTAGTGTCACCCCCCTGCAACACTAACACACCAAACACAGACCCCACCGCATCTTCACATGTGCGCGCGCGCGCGTACACACACACACACACACACACACACACACACACCTGCTTCATCCTTCGACATAGGTGGACCAGGCAGATTTGGGTAATGATCGCAGTTCTACCACTCTCTATTAATGCATAGTGATAGACTGATAGACTGGAGCGCTCTGGGCCTGTGTTCTCATTGTTACAACTGGGAATAAATCACCAGGCCATTATGTAAATTCTGTAAAATGTTGTGCTGGAAGTGCCTACAGTGGGTTCAACCCTGGCTTTGCAGCCCCACACATTAATAGAACTTTAAAGTAACAATAGCAACAATAGTTATCTGGCCCTTCCCAGACTAACATCGTTGCAGGTGGGCTGCAGTCTCACTTTGACAAAGCTCTCCAGGTGGTTCTGATGCTCGGCTAGGGTTGAAAGTTCCTGGCATGTTGGATAAAGTCTCCGCGTCCGATTTGAGTCTTTCTCTACCCTCCCTCCAGGGTTTCTCTCATAGGTGTCTCTTACTTAGGGGGAACATGTAAAACAAATCCACATCCAAAGACTGGGGCACCTAGTGTGTTATACTTTCCAAGAATGAAAGAAACAGCCTGATTCTATTTCTGAACTCCACTGTGCAGGCAGCTTAGACAAGGGGCCCGACCTCCAGACTCAGGATGAGATTGGAACAGCTGTCGCAAAAGCAGTCTATTTTCCTCCCAAATATTAAACAGAGAGAGTGCTGCTGCCCGTCAAACCAAAGAGACTTTCTTGATGGTTTTCCAAGAAAGATATTCCAAAGCTTCCCTTAGTAAACTGCTCCAGAGTTTAAGACGCTTTATTGTCTGAAATGCCTCTTTTGTAACAATCTTTAAACTCCTTGGAGTATTTTCATCTTACTCTTGCTTTTTCCCAAGAGCTGATCTTAGTTAAAAACTTGAGAGTTAATCAAATACATATCACCCTCTTTGTTCTAGCCAAGTGGTTTACAAAGGGAGGTCCCAGACCATCATCATCATCCTTAGGAGAGAATTTGTTAGAAATGCAAAGTGTCGGGCACCACCCCAGACCTACTGAATCAAACACTCTGAGACTGGTTCCAACTATCTGTGTTTTTACTTGCCTTGCAGGTAATTCTGATGCATGTTCATGTTTAAGAATCTCTATTCTAATTCAGACAAAAATGACAGGAACAAAAATAGTAGCATTTTAATGGTACTCCCAGGCTTCTCTCCTCACCTCTCTTTCCTTGCCTCTGATGTTCAGGCAGATCTATGCCTGGCATTTATTGTGCTCATTAAGATAATAGGTAGAGTTATGGAAGCAGAAGGATCAAAGAAAGAAGTAGAGCAGGATTTCTCAATCACAGAACTATTGATATTTTAGACTAAATAATTCTTTTTGTTGTTTGATTGGCTTTTCTGGGGGGAGGGGTTCTCTTGTGCATTGTAGGATATTTGTCACTATCTCTGGCCTCTCTAGCACTAGATGCCAGTAGAAATCTCCCCCAGGCTGTAACAACCAAAAATGTCTCCAAACATTGCTAAATGTTCCCTGTGGGGAACAAATTATCCTTAAGTGAGAACTAATGCCTTAAACGTAAGTGCTATGGACTAAATTTCATGCCACTAGAATTCATATGCTGAAGCTCTAACCCCCAATGTGACTGTATTTGGAAATAATTCTTTTAGGAGGTAACTAATATTAAATATCATACCATAAGGGTAGGGTCCCAATCCAATAGGATTGATGGCATTTTAGGGAGAAGAAGAGAGGGAAATGCTTGTTTTTCCTCTTTTACCTCTTTCTCTCCCTCTTCCTCTCCCTCCCTCCTTATGCAACCACCAAGAAAAGTCCATGTGAGGACACAGTGAAAAGATGGCCATCTGCATGCCAGGAACCTCACCAGAAAACAAACCCTGCTGACACCTTGATCTTATACTTCCCAGTCTCCAAGCTGTGTGGAAATAACTTTTATTTGTGTAAGATCTCTGTGGTATTCTATGACAGCCCAAGCAGATTAGGGCATTGAGTAATTATCAGAATCACCTGAGATCCTAATAAGACCACAGAGGTTTAGGCTTCCTGAAATAGAATAGGGTCTGAGCTTTTGAATTTTTACTCAGTTACCTGGGTGATTCTGATACCAAGCAAAGCTTGAGAGCCATTGGCCTAGAACAACTCATGGAAGAATAGGGTCAATCCAAAAGTGAGAGTGAGAGGGAGCGATGAGAGGAGGAGGAGAGTCAAGCACATTGGCGAGAGTCTGGGGAGGATGCACTAAAGGAGAGACTGCAGAGCAACTATTACATTGAACAAAACTTCAGAGAGATCAGCAAAGAATCTTTTTGCTTTGTTTGCAGCAAGCATGTATGCCTCTTTGAGGGACTCTACTAAAGGTTTAAATTCCTTTTTTCTGTTTTGGGTCAGTGTTGGATTTGTGTAACACAAATAAGACAGCAAATTGAGGCCAGGCATGAGGTGTGTTATGAACTGAATGTGTGTTCCATCAAATGTATTGTTGAAACCCTAACCTTCAGTATGGCTGTGATTGGAGATGAGGTCTCTAAAGAAGTAATTAAGAATAAATGAGGTCATAAGAGTTGGGCCCTGATCCAATAGAATTGGTGTCCTTATCAGAAGAGATGCCCTTCTCTTTCTTAGAAGAGAACTTATTTTCTCTCTTCCCATGTGCCCACACACCAAAGAAAGGCCATGTAAGAACATATAGAAAGGTGGCCAACTACAAACTGGGAAGAGAGTTCTTACCTAAACTGAATTTACCAGTACCTTGACCATGTACTTCTAGCCTCCAAAACTGTAAGCCACCTTATCTATGCTATTTTGTTACTGCAGCTCAATTAGATTAATACAAGATACATCAACTATTTTTGAATTACACTGTTATTTCAATTTGGTCTTGTTAATCTCTTTTGTTTAGGTTTTCTCTAGCTCTGTGATGTCAGTCTTTATTACTCAGGGATTTTTATCTCTAATTGCACAAAATCTGGAAGATCATTTTAGATCTCTTTAGTTACATCCATATCCCATGCTGCTTCCTCTCTCTACTTGCTCTCCCAACCTACACATGTAGGGACTGGCCAAAAGTAGAGGTAAATTTATGTTTGTCTAATTACAAATGCTTGATCCTCTAATATTTTCTGTCTGGTCAGGCTGAGTAACACTTGCCTCAGTTCCTCTGACTCTTCAAACAGTGTGCTCTTCCAATCCGCAGTAAGTTATACACAAAAAGACATCTCTCTTATTCTAAATTCTTTGTTGCTTTCTTGCCCTCTGTCCTTTCTTGTTAGTAATCTCAGAAGCAGCCTTCATCAAACAGCTTGTAGGGTTGGCTCTGGCACTTTCAGTAGCAATTAACAAAGATAGGGTAGAAAGCCACATCATGACTGCAAAAAAAGATATATGCAGACACACTCACTTTTTTTTTTCTGGTAATCATAGAGAATGATGTCTTATTTCAGAATTTCAACCAAAGAAATATTTCTGTGATTCTTGGTTTCAGTGCCATAAATGGGTAAAGACTGACTTTTCCAGCAGAGAACTATGTTATCATGAAGGTGAGAGAAGATTAAAAGAAAAATCAACACTACAGTTCTGCCACTCAAGTGTTTGTTGCTAGGGCCATCAAAGATTGCTGCTGCCAATTCTACTTAAGCATTCTCTACAGCTTGGCTCCCTTCCCTTCCTGAAGCAGACCTTCTCCTCTGCCAATGCTGCCTTTGATATGAGCTTGATTCCTGCCATTTGATGGCTGGAGTGGGGGAAACACCTGTGGCTCCTCAGAGGCACTGAGAATGCTTCCTCTCAGAGATTCCCAACCCTCCTCCTGGCAAGTGAGGAGGCTAGGCCTACTTTAGAACACATCTCAGAAATGGCAGATGCAGGGCTTTAGATCACCATGCCTGATCGGGGGTGAATGGGAGGCTGTGACTTATCATCATGGCCTGGACCACAGCACATGCTGAAGGAACCTGGCCTTAGGTACAGTGAGGTGTGTGACAATGCCAAGGAGTACAGGATGAATGCTTAGTCTGTCCCTAGATGCTGTACTAACTCCTAAGACAGACTCGGGCTTTCAGGACTGTAAAAGACCTTTGTCTTCTCAGATGTTGGTTACCTCTTTTGTAAATAGTCAGTTCCCTTAAGATCAGACAGATCTCAACAACCGCACATGATAAGCATCATCTAATGTCTATTGAGACAGGCAATTTTTATTACTTGCTCAAGTATCCAGAACTAGTAAGTGGTGAGGCTAGTTTTGAAAATCAATTCCATCAGGCTCTAAAATCCATATACATTTCCTTAAAACAAAAATGAAACATGTATTTTGAGAAAAATCTAAAATATTAATATAACCCCCGCCCCACACACATTTTCTCCATACCACATTAGCCTCAAGATGGATGATACAGCTATAACTATAACCACAGTACAAAAATTATTATTCAAAACCTTGAACAGGACTCTGCTCAGAGTCCCCCTTCCCTTTCTCTTCTCTTAAGTATTTCTATACATCTTAAGGAAAGATCGCAAAGGTAGTCTTCTTCAGTTCTTTTAGAATTCGCCATTTTCCATTCTCATGTTTGAGTGGTAATGTCTTCTTCCCAGGCCTTTGATTGACACATGGCCATTGTGAGAGTGCCACAAATCCATCATTATCCTGGTGCATCAATACCACCAATACCTGCTGAAGGAGATATCTTCTTCTTCAGTCCAAACAAGGCTAATTTAACCTGATATTCAGGCTCTTGGGTCTTCTCAGGGCTCCAGAGAGCTTGCAGATATGTCCCAGGGAGAAAGTGCCTGGTACCCACCTACAGATACTGCATGCTGCAGGAAAAACTAGAAAGTGGCCTGTGCTTTTAATATTTGAGGTTTAAGCAAATACCTCCTTTAGATTTTTTTGTTCCCTTCTTTTTACTAGCCATCTCTTCCTAGAACTCAGACATGAGACTATGGATTCAGGGCCAAAGGTCAAGTTATATAGTATCTTTGGATATTATAAAAAGAAAACCACTTCTTAAGAAACAATACTTCTGTTGGTTACAATATTGTCCTAATGAACTAATTTTAGAGGAATGAGACAGTTTACTGACATACACCAGGAGGTTGCTGTAACATTTTATGCAAATTTATGGTTTCTATTACCAGTGTTCTGTGTTTAGCTGACATGCATGCAAAATGGATCTAGTACATTAAAAACAAAACATAACCATAGGATGACTGAGACATTGTGATACAGCCTGGTATTAGCAGTCAAAATATCTATGTTCAAGGCCTTGCTTTGTCATCCTGAGTAGCATTGGAATGGTCATTTAAATTCCTTGGGTCCTCAATTTTCTCATCTATAAAACAGCAGTAATAGTATCTGACCTGACTTATAGAATTCTATGTAAATCAAATGAGATGAAAGATGATTAAGAATGTTGCGCGCATGTAAAGAGCATTAAATGACAGTTAAAGCGACCACGGATACTGGGTTTGCGCATAGTGAGTGATCATGAATGGAAATTATCCTTGCAATGAAAAGCTTCTGGTTTACTCAGGCAGCCTTAGGGATATGCAGGAGAGGGAGCAGTCTGTATCCTACATACCACAAGCCATTGGAACTTTCACTCCAAATATAAGAAGGGTCAAAGTCTGAATATGTGAATGCTGGGGATGACCAGACATTTAATACACAAGAGGGTAAACTGTATGGAATAGATTGCAGTTTGCTTTCCTCTAGGCCAAAACTCAGGATATTCGATTCAAACTTCTCAGAATATGGATAACAGCAAGCTCTCGATTTTCAAATAATGAGTGACATGTTCACCAATGATTTCCTAACTCTGTGTGTTTTTGTTTTGGCTTGATTTTTAGACTCAATTTTGTCCTTTTAAAATACTCTCTGGATTATATATATATATATATATATATATATATATATATATATACACACACACACACACACACACACACACACACGCATATATATGTATATATATATAATTTTTATATATTTATTTTGAATTAAAATAAAATAAGAAAAATTACAATTCTTCATTTTTAAAAAGCATTTTGAGACGGTTTCTTGAGATAATTGAAGCTGCCCCAGGGTGACACAACCCAGGCCTGGAAATGACTATAGTAAAGCAATGTCACCGACAATCAGCAAAGGCCAGGTCATGCTTCAAATAAAGAGAGACAAAGGAAGAATCATGAGGAACACAGCCACAAAGGCTGGTTTTTAATCTTGTCCAGATCAGCTTTACTGCTGGCTTCCATAGGCCGGGTCTGCTGACACCTGGGCATCCAGAGGAACAAATAAAAGGGTCTAGCACTACACGACCAGGAGGACATTGCGCTTTAGTAAGAATTTTTCAATGGCTTCTGAGTCAGGTGTTGGAGCAGGATGCCACTGAAGCCATATTATTCTTCACTGGCAGGAAAGGTACTCCATACACAGGACTGCAGTTTAATGTGTTGTTGTCCAAATCCATTATTTTTTTTTCCTGTTGTTTAGTAGCTGCCAAGGTAGCACTAATATTTGGACATGCTGACTCTGCTTTAAGTACCAGGCAGTCTAGGATTCAAATCCTGGCTAAGACTCTCGAGCGACTTTACACAAGCTCTAGAATTGCTGTGAATTTCTTTTTCTTATCTGTAAAAAATGGTTCATGCAAACCACCTTGCTGTGGTGAATTTTAAATGAGATAATCTATGCAAAGTGTCTTATATAGTGTTTAGCTCAGAATAGCCAGCCATTCAAAGAATAGGAGTGAATATTAAGGAAAGAATAAGAATCTAAGAGACAGAAAGTGTGGGATCTTTGTCTAGTTCAGCCTCTAATGAGTTTTGTGAGTTTAGGCAAGTTATTCAGCTGCCCTGGGCTTCAATTTACCCATCTATCAAATTGTCAACTGCTATTTGATAATTTACCTATAGTGTTTGAGGAGGAAATTACTTTACAAATATTAGGAGCTTAACATATATTTGTGAAAGGATCAAATAAATACAGAGAATACTTTGAAGAGTTCAAATGACTATAGTAATACATATTTAACACATTTAAAAAAATAATGCTCCTACATCCTCAAAAATTTTTGTATTCTAAGGTAACCAAGAAAACACTTAAATATTTTTCTTTACTTGGATAATAGTGAGCTCATATTGATTATGGCAGCACATTAAAAAGGATACACTTCTTGGGCAAAACCACACAAAATATTTACAGAGTTTGTGGACAGCTCCTAGTGCATTCCACTAAGGACACTAAGATGAATGCCAAGGAGGTTTTTTTTTTTTTTTTTTTTTTTAATCTTTCCTTCTTCCCCTTCCTCCACTCTAAAACAATCATCAATTACCCTTATCCACTGGCACCATCTCATCTAAGTTCATTTTCAAGATGAAGTTTCCTCGTTGGATGGTGGCTGTCCAATCCTCCTTCTGTCCATCACTGACTGCCTCCAAGCTGTCCCTGGATTGACAGTTTGAGAGCGAATCAATAATAATTATCTGGCTGCAGCCATGGCGAGCTGTGTAATTCTGCCACGGGACAGCATTGTGCAAACAGAGCTGCATCTCCAGCTGCAGGTTTAAATATGCAGGCTACGGCTGTCCATTTAGGTGTGCTGATCATGTGATTACCAGGAGGTAGTGCTTCTTCCCTGCTGCATTAAAACCCTTTCGAATGATGCACTTACTTTCTGGGACTCCGCTGCTGGCTAGCACTGCACTATGTAAAATGTTGCCTTCAGGGCCCAGAACATAAATCTGTGCTTTAAAGGCTCAGCCCTAGGAGAAGAGACATAGTTGGCTTCTCTTCTTCATGTAGACTTTAGGAAGAACCAGAGATGGGGAATGTGTAAGCAAAAATTTAAAAAATGGAATCTCAGATATGTTTGGGTCCATATTTATTTCACCTCATCCTAGCCAAAGAAGACAATTACTTTCTGAAATTATTTGTATCTCAGTTTAAATATCAGAATTAATTCAGTATTGCAATTTTGTTGATTTAAGAGACACAAATTTGTCATTTCCCATTTGAACAAGAAAATGTTACTTTATTGAATTGAATATAACTTACTTTCGTTAAAGCTACTTTAGCATACCTATGTAGAAGATAGTGCTGGTTGCTGGTGTGGTGACTCTTATGAATAGGCAACCACATTTCATTGATCATATTTAGGAAATTAGAATACTGAAAGCAGTGTTATTTTCTGGGAACCTGTTTCTGTCAACAAATTATAAGACTGGAAGTTCTTGGGAGGTGTAATCAATTTTCTAACAGAACTCATTTAGAACTGAGCATGCAACCAAAATGGGACCATCATAAATTCCTGTGGGTAGGGATTTTACATTTGGAATACATACAAAATATTTCATGTATTATATTTGGAATACATAGGTTTAGAAAATAACCTGTATGTCATTAGCAAATGATAGAAAACAAATAAAAATGGTGTGTCCCATAGTTATATGATTTATTGTTTTTTTTTGTTTTAATTCTTTTTTATGTATTTACATGCATACAAATATAAATTTGAAATTTTTGAAGTAAAATGAAATATTTGTGTTTGTTTTATACACTTCTATATGATGGAATCTTCCCACTATTCTCTGTTTTTCTAATGCAAATTTTCTAATATTTCTTTAATGAAAAATTCTCAAATAAAAATGTAGAAAAAAGAGTAATGGGGTTCATTAATAAGTAGTACGTTTCTCATCATGGGATGTGATCCAACTAAAGTTATTAATCAGCAAAGATTTTATGCAGGTTATTTAAAAATTGACTGATAAATTACTGGAAAATGTAAAATTTCTTCTGATTTTAAGATTGTAGGATTATTATCTAGGTCTGTAGGTGGTTGAAGCATCTGGCAAAAGAGAAACAGTGGGAAGCATGGGTTATTAGAGAGAAAATTACAACAAAGTCTTATATCTTAGTGTGTTGAGCTTTGTCTATAATTATGAATTTAGACACCATTAACAGTTTTTAACTCATTATTGCTTTAGTTCCTCCAGTTATTTTGTTGGTTTCTTAGTTTCTTAGTAGTAAAATAACTTCTTGAAAAAGAGAAGACACAATGTTGATCACAGAGACCTTAGCAATGTCTTAGAATTGGTGACAGAACCAAAGATAATTAGGAAATACAGACTCAGAAAAACCTCCTTCCTTCCTTCCTTCCCTCTTTACTTCCTTCTTTCCTTTTTTCCTTCCTTCCCTCCCTCCCTCCTTCTTTCCTTCCTCCTTTCCTACCATGTAATCAGCTAACCAATCAAACAGTCAACCAAACCACTTATTTTTATTAACTAACCTTTATTTTCAGGGCATATATATGGACCCATCAGAATCTTGTCCTCTGAGAAGAGGTAGATTAATAAGAGAGATAAGATATAGGGATACTAATTATGGCCCTATAACAGGGGGAAAGTAATAATTGCCAATCAAAAATACAGAAAAAGTGAGAAAGGATTTCAGAGACTGGACAGAAGATTTCCAGCTAGGGGGTCATATTTGTAACTAAACCATCCTGTGATCAAAGTATTTACCTGCTATTTTTCAATAAGTTAATTAACTGTTAAGAAGCCAGGGAGCCAATTAAAAGGCAGGAAAAATAGAGTAGTGATAAGTTAAAAAAAATCATAAGAGCATAAATGTTAGACATAGCGGAAACAATTTTTAATAATCTAAAAAAGGCTAAAGAAATAGACATCACATAATAAGATCTAGGTGAGAGTCAATAAAGAAAATGATGTATTTCTATATGAAAAAATGTTATTTGAAATAACATTTCAAATAACACTGAGTCGAATGACAGAGCTATTGTTCTATTTTAATTTGTGAAACTAAGACTTTCAGTCCTCACCTCCTCCATGAAGACTTTCAGATTTCTTATTCGTACAGTGCAGGCTTCCTTTGAACTCTAGCTTCTACTATTTGTACTATTCATTTGACCACTAGCACTTGCTATCTTGTGTGGCACAGAGGGTCCTTTCACGTGAACAAGATGCACTGTTTTCTATCTTCTGGAGAAGCATGAAAATAGACATGAATCATACTGATTGGGAAGATTAACATATTCCCTGAATTCAACTTGGTAATAAACTTCCAAAGAAAATTAAGAAAGCCTTTAACTGAGATGGGCTGCTTTGTGGGATCTATAGTGTCTTGGCCAATTATCAGAAAATTTCATGCAGAATAACTTGTACTGTGATAAGAAAGTACGAAAGTCAGTTGTGGCTACAGGAGTAGTAATGGTAAGATTTAACTTGTCTGTGGCTCCTTCTGCTGGCTTCACCTTTCCCTCACTCCCTGCCTTCTCCTAGGTGAGGGGATGAGGTAGCAAGTGACCTGCAGGTGGAAGGTGGAGGGGGGGACTAGGCAGGAGTTAGGTTACTCTGAGTGCTGTGATGCAGCCAGCAGGGCAACCTATTCAATGCATTATGAAGAGAAGAAAGGAAAACAGAAAATAGTTAATTGGAAAAGTTGAGATAGGGAGAAGCAGGTGCTGCCCATAGGAACTGTTGGGCAGCAGCTGGTCCAGGAAATGGAGCTGGCCTGGGACTGGTCAAGTATTTGACATAGAAGCAGAACCAACATTGGTACAGAGCACAAAATGTGACCTGATACCAGGGTTGGCCTCATGCACTTGCGCCCCATGCAATTGCATGAGGACCTGCACTTAGAAAAGGGCCCCTTGCTTGGTTTGATGAACTATTGTCTTAAAATTCTTAGTAATTTCTGGATAAGGGGCCTCACAGTTTTATTTTGCACTAGTCCCTAAAAATTATATAGCAAGTCGTACCTGATATGGCATATATTTGGTAGTGCACAAAGACGTCTCAGGTGGACAGTGACAAAGGGTGTTCACAATGTTTTAGGAGGGAAAACTGGCTATCTAGACCAATAATATTTAAAGCCCTTGTCCTCTGGATTTGATCTCTTTTATAGAATTGAATATTTTTAAGAGTAAGGACAGCTCCTGAATCATCTCCATAATTTCCACAGTATATCATGATGCCTGATATAAGGTACAATGAATATATTGATTAATTGATCAAAGAACCAAATGGAAATTAGTTTATTAATATTACTGTTCCAATCAGAATGATAAAGAATTGTTATTCCTTATGTGGTTTTGTGAATATATAGTAAGCTCAAAGAGAATGTAAATGCTCTAACATGCTTTATGTTGCAGGAAAGAAAGAAATAAATGCAAGAAAAGCAACAAATAAAATCACATTAAAAGGTGGCAATGTGGTAAAATTATTTTTTCCTGTCTATTTCAACAGTTTATACAATACATCCATGTTTTCTTAGCATTTCTAGATGACAAAAATCTATACATGCATATACAAAGTGAGTTAATCTTTACATCTTGATATTTATATAGTGAGGATCACTCTGAGTTTTCAGGGCAGGAATTTGTCATACTGTGTTCCTGAGAGAGGTAGGGAATGGACTCTTAGGACCAATTAACAGGCCTTTATGGCATATTCAAGTGCTGAAAGTATTCACCTTAGTATCTGATAGCCTGGCATGGAAGCCTGGCTCTCCTGCTAATTCACTGTATAAACTGAGTATGCTATTAACCTCTCTATATATTAGTGTCCTAATATGTAGATCAAGAATAATCATTGTAACTGTCTCACAGAGTTGTTGTAAAGATTAATAAGATAGCCCATGTTTTTACGTTTAGTAAAGTGCCTAAGACATAAAAAGTACTTGGTAAATATTCATAGTAATATTGATTCTCGGAAAAAATAAGGGGAACAAAGGATTTCGTAGCTGCTAAAGCATTCCCCAGGTGGCCAGGCAATTTGTGCAAGGAAAGAGTGGAGATGCTTGGGTTTAACCTCAAGGCACTGCCCAGGGTAAGAGGGAATCTTCCTCAAATGTTCTCTAAAACTTGTCCCATGTTCCTTGAAGGAGGGCACCATAAAACTCTAAAGAGTGATTTCGCCTTTTGGAGGCCAGAAGATGAACCAGGGTTTGACAGTCCTGCAGCAGCAGAGAGGGTAGCATCATCAGGAATCATGGTGATGGTTCTTGAAATAGTGGTGGCAGCGGGGAGATGGTAAATTAGCTGCAGCAGCAATGGCATGTACAATGAGACTTGCCCTGGGATCTTGGGAAAATTATTCCAACTTCTCTGTGCATAAATTTCCTCACCTGTAAAATAGAAATAGTAAAAGCGCCTACTTATTTGAAGTGTTGGAAGGAATAATTGAGTTGGGATGATTAAATGAGGTGATATAAGTCAAGCTGTGAGCACAGTGACTTTGGCTCAGTGAATAGTAGATATTATTGTCCTTAGCATTTCTGTAGACAGTAGCAGGGCCAGCAGTGTGGAGGACAGGAGAGAATAACAATGGCAGCATCCACCCCAAAACATTAGCCATCTGTTTGACTCTGCTTAGAATCGTAGACTCTAAAGACCAAGTTCTGGCCTGGAGATCTTTCTATACCCTAAGACTGTGGTTTGATAACACCTTCTACAGCCTGAGTTACCATTTTATCATGAGGAAAAAAAAAACCCAGATTTGAAGAATAGCTAAATCTTCTGTTCTTGAGAGGAAAGTCGGAATTGGGAGCAAATCTTGGACCAGTCACTATGTGACTAAGCAACTTACTGAAATTCTCTGAACTAATGTTTTGTTGTTTTGTTTTGTTTTGTTTTGTTTTGTTTTCAAAAGGCAAAGTGAAGTCAATGGCAACTACATTACAGGGCTGACATAAAGATTTAAGGAAGGAATATAAAGCAAAGGCGCTTTCTAGGTTCTAGGTAACAAACATTTTCCTATATTTCATACTAATTACCATTTTGAAGACACTTTGACAGGTGCTCTTTCTCTCATTTTATAAATGAGGAACTGAGTCTGGAGACATTAAATTATTCACTCAGAATCAATGACTAGTGAAGGACTTAGGATTTGGAACCCTTGTTTTTGAAACCAAACCTGTATCTTTTTATTCTTAAAGACTGGGAACCCTTTCTCCATATTAAATTGTCACCCAAATCCAACATATATATAAAACATATAAAGAAGAAGCTATTTCCCCACCTCCTCCCAACTCTGTTCCCAGGGCTCTGAGAAATACAGCTAGCAAAACTTTGCTTCCTGCAAATAGACTTCCTGAGTCCTTCACTCTGCCATGCTCACTTGTCCCAACCCCTGAGGTTAAATATCAACCATATCTGTCAGGAGGTTGGACCAGGAGACCCCGAGAGCCTCTGATTCTGGTCCCCATCACTTCAGAGCTGAAGACAACACACATAGGTCACATTGGGGGTTTTGGCAATGTATGGCTAGGATCCAAGACAATGGGGCAATGCTGTCTATGGCTCTGGAAGGCCTCTGATATTGCTTTGCTTTGGCCACTTGTGCCTCTTGACTGTTTGGTGAGCTGTAAATTCTTTCTTTTTCTAGGGCAAATGGAGAACCTGTAGAATTATTGCCTGGTAAGCAATCAGAAAAAAACCAGGGTTCAGAAATAGCTTAGTACTTCCAAGTGTGGTGGAAAAAAATATCCCAGCCAGGCAAATAGCTCAAGGTCAGGTTTTGGACATCTAGCATTTCTCACTGCGGGGTTGGAGGCTGGTAGAATGAGAAGGTTTTGTATGCTTGGTGGTGGCTTTAATGATGGCAATGCTGTGAAAGCTCAGACCTTGACCGTAGGTTTATAAAAGGCAGATTCCTTGGCTTCTCAAACTACATCCACTTGTGAAATGTAGTTAGGCATAGGAAAAAGCATTCCCTGAGATTGCAACCTTCTGCCAGAACACAGTGGGGAGAGAGTTTAGGGGAGAGCCTGATATATGGTCCCTGAAGTTTGCTGTTTTTCACCTAGAGCCCAGTGTAGAGCACTGGGAAGGTATGAGACCTACTAGGGACTCCACTTCAGCAGGTGGTAAAGAAACTGTGTTTTAGGGGGCTTGTTAAAAAGAAGGGCCAACCCTTGTTTTATCTTAGTTCTATAGCCCTTGGTGGGAACATAAGAGAGCCCAATAGTTCCTGAGGCTGTACATCCAAGTGGATGGAGTAGGAGACAGGAGTCATAGGGTTGCCCAGGTGGGCTCTAGACCAACTGAGGGGTCACCCAACCAGGAGGTGTAATTGAAATGTGGGGACCCAGGAGAGTGCTGTCCTCAGTAAAGAGAGTGCCTCAAGGAAAGCCAGTCCTTGCCTGTCGATAATCACGTGCACCTCCTAAATGGACACCAGCACAGAGCTGGTCAGATGCAAACAGCTTAAGCAGGGTGGAACTAGGGGGAGGCAAAAGAGATGCCTAGAAAACAAATTTAAGGAGGCCCTCCCTCTCATCACT
Source organism: Eidolon dupreanum (assembly GCA_028627145.1). Taxonomy (NCBI): domain Eukaryota; kingdom Metazoa; phylum Chordata; class Mammalia; order Chiroptera; family Pteropodidae; genus Eidolon; species Eidolon dupreanum. The sequence continues at coordinate 46,388,776 of CM053509.1, read as the reverse complement.
AAGCAAGTACAGGGTTGGTGCCACTCTTGCCTCAGCCTAGTCGTGAACTTGTGAGCCAGAGTGGACCACAGATTTCTTCCTCTCCTGCCCTCCTTCCTGCTCCAACACAGGGAAGAAGTCTCAGGGAGGGAGAATGGGCCTTGAAAACAAATGCACTTCCTTCCTTTCTCCTCCTGGAGTCACAAGTCTAGTCTCTATAGACGAGAGCTTTAAAATGGGATATGAAGGTGAAAGTTTAGACTGTCTTGGGCTACATTTAAATAACTGAAAGAGTTTGAATAATTGTGAACTTGGGCTAAGATGTCATCAAAGGAGCCACTATCAAATAAGGAATGGGGGCACTGATATCACAAAATTGAAATGTTACCATTAAAAAAAGCAAATTTTTATTTAACAAGTTATTATGACTCTTTAAGAAAGTGGTTGCATAAGCCAGTGCTTCTGAACAGGGAGGAAACGATGATAGCGTGGAAAAGGGAGTGAAGAGGGAGAATGGAAACTATCCACTTTTTAAAATTAGTGGTCCTATAGAGGGATTGGATGTCCAACAGACCTGGATTTGAACCCTGGCTCCATCACCCATAGCTGTGAGATTTAAGCAAAGTACTCAAGTCTTCATTTAACGACTTGTGAACAAGAATAAGAATACTGACTCTTACTCCACAGTACTATCATGAGGACAAAAATGAAAAGACAAATAAAGCACCTGGAATTATTAGCACCTAGAATAGTCCATAGATGTTAACTGTTTCCCCTGGCCTTACCTGTGTTTCACTGAAGGGAGGGAACATTCACAGAGTACACGTATGAGTGCTTGTGTGTGTTGGGGCTCTGTGTGTGTGCTGGAGAGCATACTGAGTGAGAGGTAATTTTGGAAAATACAGAACGGAGTAAGGAGGACCTCTAAAGATAGAAAAAAACAGTCCATATAGAAATATAATCTAAATTTATAAAGTCAAGAAGCATTTGAACTGAGTGCCTAAGTTTAAGTGTCAGTGAAACTGTGACAGGCTGATGAAACCTGACAGAGATTATGTTGAACATGTAGAAGAATGCATTACTCCCTTTAGTAGTAGTAAATCTGTGGACCTGAAGATCTCCATCTTTAGATAAAATGAATAAATAGTTCTTAAGATGATTGGACATAACTTTGAGGTTAGAAATGGAACTAATTCTTATGGACATTTCTGATACATAAAGAAATCATATTTGGAAGCTGATGTTATGAAAATTAACCTTATTTTCCTACCAGGTTGCTGTCAGGGACAAATTCCTGGGCCTTGTGTCCTAAGGGAATGGCTCCTTATAGTATTTTTGAAAATGTTCATATGTCTAACAAAATTCTAGGTTTTATTTGTGCTTTTCCAGATTTCTGGAAGAAAATGTCTGCTGCATTTAAACAATTGTGTTTGCTCTTTATAGATAAAGGAGAAAAAATTGAAAAAAAAAAAAAAAAAACTAGCCAGAGGCATTGTAATAATCCAGAGAATATTAGAAGAAGGAATGACTACATATACAGGGGCGACTGATCTATAAAATGCATCACGTTTTGAGTTAATATGTTATGAAAAAACAAATCACTTTGTTTACATTCATAGAGAAATTATCTTCTTTATCTTGAAGTTAAGCTTTGGAATTTTTCTATTTTTACCTCTCCTAAAATATTTTTAAGTGTAAGGATAATTAGTATATTGGTCTTTCTTGGAAATCTAATACTTTTCCTACTATCATAATAATGGTATTTATGCTGTGGTATTAGTAGATTTTTTCTAGTGGAGATTTCATTTTAAAGCTCTTTATTTAGACATTTTAAATCCAGCTATAATATTTCTTTGAAAATGAGCATGGGAGGTTTGAAATTTAGTCCTCTGGGGAGGGGGTGGGAAAAGTTTGAAATTCTCTATAGTCATATTGGAACTGAACTGAGAGTTCATTAAAAGTATTTAAAAGATTTTTAACATTTATAGCAAGTAAGATTGGGTACTCATGTTTTAAAATAAGGAAATTATAAGATTGACATATTGCTTCAGATTTTGTTGGAAAGTGGGTAATACCTGTTTTATTCAATGTACAGTACCCCATATTTCACTGAAATTAATAATTTAGTGATTTGTCTTTCCAGTATTTCCAAAATTAACAACAATTTATCTATATTATATTGAGAGAAGCTTTGCAGTTTTGTGTAGATATTTATGTTCAATGCATTAACACCAAACTCAAAATGGAATGAGAGAAACAGTGTCTAATGAATGCATGGGTGATACCAAAAGCACTCTCTACTCTATTTCTTTACTAGAATATGATTGGTAGTGGGACCTCTTGGCTTAGTACACAAACAGAGGAGATGGGGAAGAGAAGTGCTGGCATTTTACACAGTTTATTTTCCATTATTGTATTTAATTTCTAAAAGGATATAGGAATCCTTTGGGAATTCTATCACTGACTAAAATTCTGCTACCAATTCCACATTTTATTTCAAGTTGATATAGTGATAAAATCTAATATGCTTCAAAATAAAATAATATCAAAAACGTACAAGGACAAATATCCTTTGATGAACGGAAGAGCTATGTTCCTGAAAGAGAATATCTACATGTTTAACTCTTTGAAAATACCATTATTATAGTAGCTATATAAATGCTAACAGGGATGCCCAGCTATCAATGATCATAGAGATTTGTATTCTAAAACCTCTACCAGAATTAGTGCCAGCAGGAATGCCCTTTTGAAAGGCTATCAATGAAGTATTGTAAAGCATAGTTGCATTTTAGCTGCTATTCTTTTAATTTATATTTAATGATGATTTGCTTCTCACCTTTATAAATAGAATTTACAATTCATATTAGCATAGTATAGTTTCTTAAAAGTCCTGCGGTAAAAAAAATCTATATTAAATTCTGTTTATCCCAGTGCCTCCTAATATTGTTGACTATGGAAGACTTTCTGTTCATTTAACTCATATTTATATTTCTAGGAGATAGATGTTCCACAAAACCCAATGTGAGAAATACCAATCTAATGTGATTATTAGTTTTTAAAAAATGGATATGTCTGATGCTTTCCATCTCAATGGCATGATGCCACTTTTAGCTTAAGTTGACATCTTAATGAACAGTACAGGATAACTGCGCTACAAATCCTCAACAGGATCTTCTAACTTTCTGAAATTTGGCTCCTATGAAAACACAAAGAAATTATTTTTAGATAAGACATATTTCTAAGTATTCTGTTTTATATTCAATAGATTTCACATTTACATCATTGTATTATATTTATTTTAAAAAAATGCATAGATAGTTACGTACTAGGCAAATCTAATCACTATATAAATATAAATTATTTAATTCTCATAATGAGGATCCCAACTTAGAGATGATGAATTAAAACACAGAGAGGTTAGGTGAAACTCGCCCAAGTAAATACAGTCAATGATAAAGCTGGGTTTTGACCCCATGCAGCTGAAGTAAGTGTTCTTGCCTAATAAACTGGTGCTGTTGGCCTTTTCCCCAGATTCATGGTTTCCACACAGCTTTTCCACTTCCCACACCCACATTAATCAGGGTCTCTGGGATTGGGAGGAGAAAGTCTGTAGTCTTCCAGCATAAGAAGAGGGAAGTGAATGAGTGAAACACACCACAGGCCTCACATCTCTCACCTTAACAGAGCCCAATTCTATTAGTATGATGGTAACTTTTAACAATTTTTTCTTTTTTATCCCATTTTTTTCCTTCTGGAGCTTAGATATGGATCATATGTTCAGAGTCTTTATATTCAATTAAATGGAGAGGCAGGAAGGCTGAATGGGAATAAGCCTCATTAAGCCAAGTTCTAATCTTTTATCTGCCACTAAGAAGTGGCTGGCCAAAGACAAGCCTCAGTTACCTCATCTGTAAAAGAAGAGAATTAAGCTAAGTAAGGGACTTGCAAGACACTGTTCAACTCTATAAACTTTATACATGGAATTTACTTTTAAATTGCTTTTTTCATTAAAGATGATGAAAACTGGAAGATTAGAGTCACTCAGCAATGCATTTTTTCCCTATGTGTTTATGTTTATATTCCTTGGAGTCGATTGAAGAATTCCATGATTAAGGAAATGCCCTGAGTGGGGAAGCTCTGATGAAATGACTCTGAAGGTTCTTGCTCCCTGATTTCTCACAAATAAGCTTCTTCACAACTTTGTATCTATTCAAGATAAATACTAATCTAGGATTATTCAAGGTAAATACTAGTCTAAGATTCCTTCCCACCCCAAGTTATGAGTCTGTGAACAAAGATCTGTTTTATTCACCAATACCTTGCCAGTAGCACTTATCACAGTGTGTTGCATATAGTAGGGACATAACAATAATGGTCAAATTAAATGGAACTCAATTTGATTAAACAGTTGGCAATGTTTATTGGAAATCCAGCAGTATGGGTAGCAATATCCAACCTGAGAGGTGATATAAAAGGGAGGGTCCCGACTGTTGACATCTTTAGAATTTGATGGTCCATTTAATGAGGAGAATATTTATATCTAGAGCAATATTTCCAAAACAGGTGGTTTGTTCTCATCTTCTTATTAAAAAGTCCATCAAAAAAGAAATAAAAATCTTAGTAAGATCGTCAAAGGCTAAAGGAAAGACTGTATATCCAAATATGAGATTAGAATGTCAGGGTGGAGTATCTAGATGTGCACACATGATGGAGAGCTCAAGACTCATGCTTCAGTGTATGATGACAGTGACAGTATCAAGTCCCAGAATGTTCCTTCTCTTCAGGACAAACAACCACAAATGACGTACTTCCTCAACCATCAGACATTAATGAGGTTGAGAGGGCTATGACCTATTAGTAGGCTCTCATGGTAGCTGATAAAAAATTCTGACACCATCGATAGAGGAATAAGACCATAGCACCTTGGGTAGATTTCAATAGAAAATTTAGCTTAGTCAAAACCTCTGAAAGTAAAAAATGAGATTAGATAATTTTGAAAATGTTGGAAGTATCTCATTCATTCAAATGAAAAGGAATTGACCATAAATCTATATTTTCTTGGTGAAAATTGGAGTTTATTAGTATAATTCATCAAATTAGGAAGCAAAGTTGATTAGAGTTATTTGATTGAGACTGCATTGATTAAAGACTTGGAAAAAGCTATAAATTTAATCAAGAAAACATCTTTCCACATGGGAAAAGTACTGGGTTGACATTTAGTAGACTGTACTTTTTATAGTTACTCTGTTTAATATTCACAATTATGAAGGGTTACCAATTTTTGACTTAGCATAACTCTTGGGAAATCTATCTTAACAGAGTCTGGAGAAAATGCTTGTAGTTTCCTAGGAAAATAAAAATAGCAAGATCATCCTCTTTTTAGTGAAGTGAAAGGAGAACAATAATCTTGGGCACTTGCTCCAGTTAGATATTTAATCTGAAAAATTAGGCAAGAATCATCCCACTGTGATCTCAGTAATGCTGTTTCTCCCTACTTTCAGCATCTCTTCATGTGCACATGGCTTGGGTAGCATTTGAACTTTTTTCTTCATTTCTGGATGTGTAGATAGTGCCTTTATGGATGAAGGACGATGAAGCATTTGTTTTTAGAAAATAAAATGCTGCCCTTTCACTCAAAACATTTTTTCCCTGGAGAGCCTCTACAGATCAAACATATTCTTTTTCACAATTGAACCAATCCTTGCAAAAGCTGTGACCACAGTTTTTGATTTATTTTGGCCCATGATGAAAGGCAAGCACTTTCAAAACGATTCCACCAATGGCTCTCTCACTAGGGAGAGCACCCCGGGTGGGAATGTGGAAAACATTTTGAAGGATGGAAAAGTGCAAATATGTTTTTTTGTTAAAATGCACTTTCTGTTAAGATTCTACTATTTGAAAATATTTACCAAGGTCTTACAAGATTTTAAAATATTTGCAGCCGTTATGTGCCTAGCCATGCTATATATAGTCTTATTTTCCAGAGCTCTGAAATCTACTTAGAGCTGTATCTTTTAATTCAGGCTGGAAATTATTCTCATCAAGGCAGAGACTTTTTCTTGATCAATGTCCATATAGCTATCATATATTGTCAACAATTCTGTTCAAATACATTTTGTCTATGACCACTTCTGCTCTCTCCATAGCCTAAGATAATAATATCTCATTATGAACTAACTGTAAAGTCTCCAAAAGGATCTTCCTACTTTTACACTAACCCTCTTTCCTATGGAAGTTTAACCTTTTCATGACAGCCAGCTTTTAAAACTTAAATAATTTCTCATCCTCCGAAGGCTTACCATCATACTTGGAATGAAATTCAAAGTCCTCACAAATCTTGCATGATCTTACCTCTGCCTCTCAGACCGCATTTCTACTCTCAGCTCACCCTGCTTTCAATACTCTAGTCTTTCTGTTTATCAAAACATGCCAAGCAAATTTGTCTCAAGACCACTGCTACTGCCTTAGCCTGGAACCCAATTCCATCAAGAATTCACGTGGTTCTTGCCCTCACCCCATTATGTCTCTACTCAATGACACCTTCTTGGAGAAGGATATCTCTACCCCCTAACATTCTCTAGCCCCTTTGTCCTACTTCATTTTTCTTCAAAGCATATACCACTACTTGATGTATAACTTATTCATTTTTTTATTGTCTAACTCCTAACCTAGTTTAATAGCCCCTTGAGGGCAGGGAGTTTGTTTTATTTGCTATGTTCACTTCACATAATCTGAAAAAAATGTTTCAATAAATGAATTATTGTATCTTCAATGACTGTTTTAGTTTGCTAGGTTTGCCATAACAAAGTATCACAAATTGGGTGGCTTAAACAAAACAAATGTATTGTCTTACAGTTCTGAAGACCAGAAGTCCAAGATCAAGTTATCGGCAAGGCTTATTCTTTCTGTGGGCTGTGAGGAAGAATTCGTTCCATGCCTCCCCCCAACTTCTAGTGGTTTATTGGCAGTCTTTTGTGTTCCTTTGCTTGTAGAAGCATCACCCTGATCTCTCCATCTTAACATCGTGTTTTCCCTGTGCACAAGTATGTGTCCAAATTTTTCTACTTTATAAGAACATCAATCATTAGATTAGGGCCCACCCTACTTCAGTAACACATCTTAATTAATTACATAAGCATTTAACCTATTTCCAAAAAAGGTCACATTCTGAGATACTGGTAGTTAGGACTTCAATGTATGAATTTGTTGAAGAGGCACAATTCAACCCCTAACAATGCCCTTCCCTGTGATTGTGGTCTGGCCTGGGAATCTAACTATCTGGTAATTAACCCTTGCTTTGCAAATGAACAGGAAGACAAAGCCTGTGGATGAGTTAGGGACTGTGCTTTTCCTTCAGGTTCTTTAGCATTTCATTGTTTGAGAAGAGGGTTGGTTTCTCTTCTAACAAAGGTGTTTACCATTCCATGGGGGTCATGTCTCTCTTGTAGTGGATTATGGCTTCATATAAGAAAAGGTTCTGGTTAGGATGACAGAACTTGTACATTCTTGCAGTGTCAGATTCTCCCTTACTGCACACCTTTACTAAGGGTGAGCACGCAGTGGAGATATGTAGAAAAGAGCCTGTGAGTGAGCATACATTTCTTGTGTTCTGGGGCTCACAAGAGTTCTACATTGTCACACAAACCCACATTTGGTCTTTACCTGCTCGTGTGGTAGCTAACACATCCTTCTCCCATGCTGAGCCAGTCAGCACACAGCCCATCTATTTGCCAAGCTATCTCTCTCTTCTTGGCAATTCAAGATACTTGGTTGTGCTGTGACATCAACTTTCCCAGAGGCTCAAAAAAAGTTATGATTTTATAGTCAGTCTGGCATCACTTTATTGTTATAGTTGTTAGCGACACTCTATCTAGCTTTCTACCTCCTAAGTGGAAATGGAATCTCTTCTACATCCTTTATTTTACACAAGCACAGTGCAAGCATGGACTTCAATCAGTGTTACCATTGGTAAGTGACAAAACTAACACTGGAAACCATGTCTTCTGCTTCCTAGTAAAGACTCATGCAATTATTTCAATATTTCTAGGGCCTTTCCCTCTCTCCTCTCTGAGTTCTCTTTTTTGGAATTGCATCTCATCTTTCAAAATCAAATTTCCTCCAAGGCTAAGCCATTGGCCTTCTGTTTTTCTGCCTTTTCTCCCTGTGTTAGTTCATTTTTAAGACCTCACCTAATCATCTCCATGCTGATTGCTTAAAACATCTATTTCAATTTTTATTTCTAATCTACATAGCATCTTCTTTATCTGCTAATTAAATTGCTCTAGATGCTGTAACTTCATCCTCTCAAATTTAACAAGTCCTGAACCATACATTTAACCTCTCAATTCTCTGCCCTTTTCCCCACTCCTCCCCATTTCCATGTTAGTGCTCTTCGCTGACTCCTATTTTCCTGTTCGTCATAAACTCCTTCTCATGGTTCTCTGCTACCACAACATAGGATCCATATTTTATAATTGTTTGTTTATCTTCTCAATAAAATAATCACATTTTTTCTTTGATCTGCCTTTCTTATGCTTTCTCTCTACTTTTTGATTTAGGTCATGTCTCAGTCCATTTGGGCTGCTATCACCTAATACCATAGACTGGATGACTTATAAACAACAATAATTTATTTCTCACAGTTCTGGAGGCCAATAAGTCCAAGATCAAGATGCCAACAGAGTCAGTATCTGGTGAGTGCCTGCTTCTTGGTTCACCGATAACTATTTTCTCACTATGTCCTCACACGGTGAAAAGGCCGAAGACGCTCTCTAGGGTCTCTTTTCAAAGGACATTAAACCCATTCATGAGACTCTGGCCTCATCACCTTATCACCTCACAAAGTCCCTGCCTCCTAAAAATATCACACTGGAGATTAGGTTTCAACATGTGAATTTTGGGGGGATACAAACTTTTAGTTTATAGTGGACACTTTTGGTATTATTTTGGATTATTACCATAATAAGCATCCTAAACATGTCCTTGGCCTTTCTTCTCTTTTCCATTCAACTTCTATTCTCTTATCCTTCCCTCCCTTTCCCCCAATACCAAGCTTCCACAATGGACAAATCTTCCTGAAACATAGCTTTTACCTCATTAATTCTCAGCTTAAGAATCTATAATAATGTAATATCACTTTGTGGATAAAATCCAAATATCTCTTATTTGAGAATTCAAGGCCTTCTATCAACTCAATATCACTTCTGTCAACCCCGTGTCACTTTTTACTATGCTTATCAGAGTCACTTTAAAGTATATTTTTATGAACTCTCCCATACCTCAATGCTCCATCACACACACACACATTAGATGTGGGCATGTAAGTACTTAAAGAATCGTTTCAATACACTCAATTACTGAAAACAGCCTCGGTCTATGGTCATGCTACCCTGAATGAGCCCTGATCTTGGAAGCTAAGCAGGGTCGGTTAGTACTTGGATAGGAGACCACCTAGGAAGACCAGGTGCTGTAGACATAAAAAATAGAAAAATAAGGGACTGTAAGCTGACAAGGTCCTTGCAATCTGTGAGGTCAATCAAGGGTTGCCTCGCCTTAAAAAAAAAATCAGCCTCAATTATCCAATTTACCATGTGTATCTAGGTATAGGCATAATGAAGTTTTCTTTCATTGGACTGGCACGGTGATGGTGATATGACTCTTTATTATAGAAATACTATACGAGAGAGTAGTTAGAATTTTAAAAAATAAATGCCATAAAAAAGAGCTTCTTGCCTTTTAGATAAGGAATAACAGGTTGGTGATTAGATTTAGTTTTCTGTATGTATTTGATGGTTTATTTAGAAAGCCTTTTCTTAAATAATGTAATGTGCTGTTTAAATAAAAAATAGATGAAAGAAATCATTCTCAAATGGAAGAGTTACTTAAAAATTTTAATTTTGGTCATTTAAATAAAGATTGTGCACCAAGAAGTAGAATGTCAAAGATTATTTGAAACCTGTCAAAAAAACATACTGGCTATTTGAAACTTGCATTTCCTGGACCACTTAGAGGGTGTAAGGCTTGGTGGTAAATCTTGACTTGTTTGATAACCTGAATCTGTATATATTATTCCAGGTGTCTACTTGTCTGAATAATTTTATATAGGGAGGGGTGGGGAGGAAAAAATAGTGATGAAACTAGATAGAATTGTTTAAATAGAAAGAATTCCATTTAAGTGTAATTCCCCTGATAGTATTAATTTGGTAAAAAAAAAAAAAAAAAAAAAATCTAGTACATGACCTGCTCCTAACCTTATATCGAGCAGTCAAAAATAGCTTTTTAAAAAAGAGTTGTCAATTCTAAGCTGCAGTAGCTCTCGTTTGCCACCAACAATGGTAACTCATACTCTGTGTGCAAATAACTAATAAGAGCTTAATTGAAGATTTGACTTCTATGACTCCAGTCATGGTAGAGTCCCTTGAGGATGAGGGGGAAATGCCACCAGACCCTAGATGGTCTGTGCCTAATTTCTGAATTCCACCTTCCAGCAGCTATTGCTGCTCAGACTCTAATAATGTTTGTGTATGTCAGTGCTTGTCTCCAATAATGCTCAGGCCTTACCCTGAAATGGCATGTGGAGGTTCACACTAATCATTGCAGGACTGTGTTAGCAAATAATGATAATGCGTTTATTTTCTTCTCTCCCTTTAATTTCTCCCCTTTCTTTTCCTTCTTTCCTTCCTCTTTCTGATCCTTTCACCCATTATAAGAAGAGGTATTTAAAAGATGGTACCTCTAGCCTTAAATCAGCTATTCCATCTATGATTAAAAGCATGTTGTTTTCCCTCTTTGTTGCCTTATTCTTTCCTCTTTTAAATCTTCGTTAGGGACTACAAGGATGGTCAGATGGAGAAGAAATGAGAAAACATAGAGGAGGAAGGAAATGAGGGAATGCAGATGATAATGTAAAGGTTAATTGAGATGAGTAACAGCCAAATATGAAAAGGGGAAAATAAACCAAAGTTGTAAAGAAAGAAATAAAAATGATAAATGAGTGAGAGAGTTCATCTAGTGATTTATGATGAGATCTCTTAATACCCTGAGACTTCAGTTTGGTTTTCTATAAAATGTGAATGCTATTCCTTCTTGGTAAAATACTCTTTGAAATCTTTGTATTATAGACAGTCTTTACCAGTGAATCATTAAGCTTCCTTTAAAAAAAAAAAACATTGCTAGCAAATGCCAGTATCAGTTATTTTTCCCTGTTTTAAAGCTGTAGCATATATTGGAAAATATTGATTATTTGAAAATCACCTTGGGCCTTTCTGGCTAATTCTAGATAATACATTTCCTTTTCTGCCTCTTAGGATATAAATTTAATAAGTAGACAATTCTTAACAATTGTGCCCTTTGCCATTTAACTTTAGGATGCGTACATATGCTTCAAAGGTATATATAAGGCATTTTAGAATCATTTAACTTTTAGAAAATCATTATGCTATTATTAAAAATCAGTCATCTTATTTTTCTTTATAAGCCAACCTGAAAGGACAATCAATGTTTGGGCCATCCACCCATAGGTCAGCTTTCTGATCTTGTAAATGGATTTCTTTATTTTGTCTTTCCAGCTGTGGCCCAATCCTGTCAAACTAAATTTGCTAAGAAGGTAATTTTTAAAGGTTCTGTAAAGGATGCATTTTGTGGCCCACCTGTAGAGCTTTGCCTTTCCTTCTTATTGTCTTATATTAGGCAAAGAAAGTGTCTAAAACAGAGATGAGTTATTATTGTAAAACTACTTTTCTGTTAATATATCCTATATTCAACCTCTTGGCCTATACATTACTGCATTTTACATTACTTCATTACTGTACATTTTGTTATTGATTTTGATTAAATTCATTCGTAAGTCAATATTCACAACAGTAAAAACACAAGGTATGTCTGACTATTCCATACAGGACATTTACCCTCCTCTACTCAATCAAAGCCCTGAACATGTGTTAAATATCTGAAAGTCTCTTCTGCCTCTTCGGTAAATCACATCATGAGGTACTCCCAAAGTAAGAAATCATATCCAGCTCATGACTTATTGTGGCCTTCCAAATGTGTAGAGTTGGAAGATGTTCAGTGTTTATAAGATTTTTTAAACACTCCCCAGCCCCTAAACCTTCCCTGTCACCAGCTAATCCCGTCACCAGTTGACTGAGTTTCAGTTTCTTATTTACCACGTTCTGGAAGCACTCTGTGTTTATGAGAAAGCCCCTTTATGGGCCTTGCTGCTCCTTAGACAGAGGGAGTAGTCACAGGGAAAGTGACACCTTTGCTATTAGCATCAGCTTCCTACGGAAGAGGTACCAGGCCAAAGAATGCAGCCAGCTGAGATTAGTCAGCTGTGATAAAGACAGAGTAACTCACCAATAGTGAAAATAGCCAATCTGCAGGAAACAGGCTTCCAAAGCTTCAAAACACCATCACCTGCCAACTGAACAGTGACCACTTACCATCTATTGTTGCTGAAGAGAACAAAGATCAAGTGCTAGCAAGTGCTCTTAAAAAGCTACAAATGATTACTCCACCCTCATGCCCTATATTTCTGGTTCTACCTCTAGCTATTCTATAATAGATAACCATGTGAGTAACATTTTCTCAAATGTGAAAAACAAAATTTCTCAAATGTGGAAAACAAACACTCCTCCTAAAAATAAAATCATACCTTTATTTAAAAATTTGATATCTGGCCCATCATAGAATTTTGCACTAATTTAGATTTTTAAAAATATTACATTAAAATATTGTTTATCTTGATTATATTTTTTGGTATCTCTTAAACGTCACTGGAGGTGAGTGCCTCACTCATCTTAACCTAGTCCTGGTCCTGCTAATTAAACATCATGGCATCACAGTGAGAAGATATCATAGCTATTTTATAGATAATAAACTGATGTAAAAAGTAATGACTGAGGATATTTTAAAAAGTTATGGAAGAAATGAGTCTAGAACTCTGGTTTTCTAAATCCTGTTCTGGTATTCTTTTTATTTTGGAAATTCCAGGCCATCCAAGTTACACAAAAATAAATGTTAACCATTCTTATGATTAACATACATATAACACTTTACATATAAAGCACATGTTCACACTTAACCCTCATGACAAGTCTATATATAGGTATCATAATGTTTCTTGCTTATAAAAAAAAGAATTAGAGGGGCACAGAAATTAAATAACTTGACCAGGGTCACACAGAAAATAAATAGTGGAATATGGATACAAAACCAGGTTTTCTGAGTCTGAATCTTATGCCCTTTTAAACTGGATAGGAAAAGATTTTTTTAAACAAAACACAAAAATTGTTGAATATAAAATAAGATATTTATAAATTCGACCATATTAAAATTAACATGTTAGTAATGAACCTCAAACATAGTAAAAAGATAAGTTCCAAATGGGAAGAAAACATTTCCGATGTATATAACTGACAAGAGACTGGTAAGAAAAATATGTAAAGAAATTTACAAATGAATAAGCAAAATGAATAATAAT